>JAHBCN010001360.1:62500-120597 GCA_019359885.1 Listronotus oregonensis
TTTATTTTTAAGACAAGTTTAAATTTTAAAAGAAAATAAGCATAAAAGTTTACTAATATAGTAGTATTATAGGTAAGTATTGGAAATGGCAACCTTCATTTGAATTTCTAAAAAACATAGTAAGTAAAATGTTTATGTTTTTTTTTAATGGTACATGATACGTTAATAATGAAAAATACCTTTAAAAAAAGCTTATAATTTGTAATTTTCTACTATAAATACACTAAAACTTTTTTTTAAATACATTTAGAGTATGTAAAACAAAAACCCAAGATTAATCTTCTGACAAAATAATTAATCACAAAAACACTAAAAGCAGGTAAACATATATATATATATATATATATATATATATATATATATATATATATATATATATATATATATATATATATATATATATATATATATATATATATATATATATATATATATATATATATAAAAAGGAAAATGTATTTTTTTCCGAAAACCCATATATTAGCCTATATTTTTAATAATACTGTTAAAAAGCCTAGAAAATTCTCTATTATTTTCGATTAAGGCTCATTGGCTTACGACCGATAGTAGGGGTGGAGGAAGCTCTTGAAACTGTAATCATTAAAATCGGTGCAAATTTTAAACCACTTATTCGATTTCAGCACATTAAAATTTTTTTGCAAGACAAAACAGGCTGTTTTAATTATCCGTTCTCTTTATCGCTCTACAGTTCCCAATAACAGAGCTAGAGGGCGCAATTCGTAATAATTCCAGTTTTTTTCATTTTACAGCAAAAATTTATATTGAACGGTATATTTTTGACATCATATTTAAAAAGTACATAAAATTTGCAAAAATATTGTGACAACCCGACGATGATATCTTTGCTCGTTTTAAACTTATAGCGAATTAAAGTTTTTTTTACGCGCAGAGTCAAAACTTATATACCGCCATCTAGTGTTCGGCCCTAGAATGTCTAATTAACATATTATAGTTGATTTCTTAAGCTGTTAATAAGATACATCCTGTTGTCATAATTAATAAATTAATACTTAAACTAATAGATTACAGCATCAAAGGATGATTATGTGGTTTTCTTAAAATAAGTATTTATTAACGAATTTCTCTTTATATTTAAATGAGGTACTGAAAAGGACCGATTTTAAACCCAAACATATTAGGTTCCTAATGCCACGATAGATGTTCAAACTGTTTTCCATCACATTCCAAACAAGCTTCCAATTTTCTTTGGGTGGATAAAACTGCTGTTTCGATTTCAGCAGCTGATAATTGATTAATGGCATCACGGATTCTGTTTTCCATATCATGTCTAGTTGTGGGTGGAGTTTGGTACACAATATCTTTTAAACAACCCCATAAGTAAAAGTCGAGGCATGTTAAATCGGGTGACCTGGCCGGCCAAGGAAATAGACTTCCCTTTCCGATCCAGCGCCCTTGAAAATAATTATTAATATGATCCCGCACGAAACGGGATAAATGTGCTGGATGGTCCAATTGGAAATACATGGTCTGTCTCACTTCCAATGTCAAATCTTCCATTAAAATGGGCATTTATTAAAAAAACCAAAAAAATATCACCGGTTAATGTGCCATTAAAAAAAAGGACCAATAATTTTCGTTTCGGTAATGCCATACCACACGTTTACACTCCAGCGGCCTTGGTGCTGGACTTCTCGCATCCAGTGGGGATTTTCAGCCGACCAATAATGCATATTATGCCTGTTAACTCTACCATCGCTACTAAAAGTAGCTTCATCGGTCCACAGAATCTGTGACAAAAAATGCCTGTTTGTGCGAATCATTGCTAGCATCCATTGACAAAAATCAATTCTGCGCTCAAAATCATGTTTATTTAAGGCTTGGTGTAGGCTTATATGGTAGGGGTGTAGCCTTGAAATAAAAAAAAATGCCTATTATATTTAAGGAGTAAATTATATTAAAAATGTGTATTAAAAAGGTGCGCTAATGCAATTACTTACTTGTGGTCTTTTAGTATATTTCGAACCGTAGTTCGAGTTATTCCCAAATCTAAAGATAACGCCCGAGTTTCAATATGCTTATTAAATTCTACGTAGGCCAACACATTAATAATGTTTTCTTCCGTTCTCCAGTAGTGCGACGCCTTCTAAATCTGGGTCGACTAAAACTCCCAGTATCGCGTAGTCGCTGTACCTAGCGTGGAAATACTCTTCTGCCATAATGACGTCGATCTGAATACCGAACGACATACTGTCTTTCAGCTATTGCTGCATTTTGAAAGCACTCAAAGAAAACCGCAATCATATCAACAGCTTCATCATTTGTAAGAAGCATTTTACAAAAAAATCGAGCAAAAAATATTTAGATACCAAATTGACAAGAATTAAAAGCATCTAATAAATACTTGACGTTTCAAAAAATATTATTTGAAAATTTCTTTTGTTTTTGCCGCCTACTATACGTTAATTAGACATTCTAGGGCCAAACGCTAGATGGCGGTACATAAGTTTTGACACAGCGCGCAAAAAAACTTTAATTCGCTATAAGTTTAAAACGAGCAAAGATATCATCGTCGGGTTTTCACTTTACTTTTGCAAGTTTTATCTACTTTTTAAATATGATGTCAAAAATATACCGTTTGATTTAAATTTTTGCAGTAAAATGAAAAAAACTGGAATTATTACGAATGGCCATGGCCACTTTTATAATAATTTAAAAAATTCCATTGATGTCAGATGTACAGGTCTTGAGATACAGCCGCTTACCTCGCTTATATGCCCACCCTGTACATATATATACAGGGTGTTATTTAATAAGTGTCTGATATTTCAGAGAGTGATTTTTCAAGTATTTTTAAGGTAAAAAGTTTTTATGAACGTGGGGTCTAAGATGCTTCGCTTTCAAGATACAGGGTGTCAAAGTTTTATTTTTATTTTGTTTTTTTCAAATTTCCAAATAATGCCGATTTCCGAACGAAAATTGGTACCTGGGGTTTTTTGACATGAGAAATTTGAATTTGTTCTTAATTTAGCTCTTACTTGTAGGGGGCGCTATCTACTTGTATGTTCTCACTTTCAAGGGCTCATGACTTTTGTACAACCTTGTATTTACATTTTTGTTAAAAGAAATGGATTCCTTAGTCATTTTTACGAAAAAGGAATTTTATTAAATGACGCTAGGAGCAACCGTTTTCGAAATATTTTAGTTTAAAATAATCGATGCATACGCTTAGTAATAAATATGCTAAGTAAAGCCCCGCCGAAATGACGGTTTTATCAAGTATTTAGTCAATGCATTTTGTTTGTGTTGTCATGTAAAAATTCAGACATAATACAATTTTGACGTACTTTGACGTACAGTTGAGTAGTAGGTAATAAATATTAGTGAGTTTTTTTTAAATGGTAAATTTTAAATGTTGAGTATGCGGGACATGCATTTTACATACGGACTTGTTAATGGAAATGCTTATGAAGCTAGACGTTTATATCAGGAGCGTTATCCGAATCGCATAGTTCCAACTCCAAAAACTTTTTCAAGAATCCACGGTCGGTTAAGAGAAACAGGAACATTTGAAAAGTTTATCACCTGTCAGGTGCAGTTCGAACGGTAAGAACCCCAGATATCAAGATGCAGTCCTTAATATGGTAGAAGAACAGCCCGGAAACAAGCACCAGGAAAGAAAGGTTTACGTTAAATATTTCTCATTTTCTGGTAGGGGAAAATTTTAGTATAATTTATTAATCCCTATCATGTTTAAAGAGTTCAGGCACTGCTACCCCGTGACTTTCCCTTACGTATAAATTTCTGTCGTTGGTTTCTCCAATGCCTTATTCAAAACCCTTTGTTTGAAAAACCTTATCCGTTTACCGACGAAGCAAATTTCACGTAACGCTATACGTAATTTTCATAATAATCATATGTGGTCAAATAAAAACCCCCACATGCAATACAGGAATCACATTTTCAAGAACAGTTCTCTGAACTGTGGGCAGGAATCCTGGGAGATAATTTGTTTAGGTCCATTTTTCCTTCCGGGAAGATTAAATGGTGAGATATATCTGTTTTCTTGAAGAGAATTTGCCTATTTTAGGGGAAAAAAATTGCCACTTAGACTAAGGAATAGATGTGTTTGCATGACGGTGCCCCTACATTTTAGCATCCAAGGAGAGTTTTTAAATCAAAATTTCAATAATCGTTTTTAGGTGGGGGAGGGACTCAACCATCCTCCTAGGCGCCAGACCTTAATAGTTTGGATTATTTCCTTTGGGGACATCTAAAAACATTATTTACCAAAACCTATTCAAAATGAAGAAGAACTGAGAAACGAATAATGGACTTTTTGTAGAACGATTGAAAATACTCCAGGAATTTTCCAGGGGTAGGGGAAAAAAGAGGAGAAGTTGGGGGTCGTGCCTACAGGCGGGGGGGGGGCATTTCCAACATTTATTGTGATTTTGATCTGGTTTTTCATCCTGTTTTTATTTAGTGTTCGTCTGTTTTTTTTTTTTAATATTTCATTTAATTAAAAAAAATTAATTTACAAAATTGTTTCATTTTTTTCAAAAAAATTTTCGATTATTTCAAACCAAAATATTTCGAAAACGATTGCTCCTAGCGACATCTAATAAGCCCCCCTTTTCGCATAAAAATGACAAAAAATTCATTTTTTACCAAAAAAAAAAAATACAGGGTTGTACAAAAAGTCATGAGCCTTTGAAAGGAGAATATACATGGGCCCACCCCCTACAAGAAAAAAGCTAAATTAAGAACAAATTCAAATTTCTCATGTAAAAAAAACCCCCGGTACCTTTTTGTTCGGAAATCGGCATTATTTAGGAAATTATGCAAAAAAACATAAATAAAAAAAAAAATTTTTTACACCCTGTATCTTGAAAGCGAAGATCTTAGACCACACGTTCATGGAAAATTTTTTTCCTTAAAAATATTGGGGAAAAAACACCTCTGAAATATGGGGCACTTATTAAAAAACCCCCGTATATATTTTGTATATATATATATATATATATATATATATATATATATATATATATATATATATATATATATATATATATATATATATATATATATATATATATATATATTATATATAATATATATATATATATATGTATATATATATATATATATATATATATATATATATATATATATATATATATATATATATATATATATATATATATATATATATAACACTTTATTTGTTCATTTTCTTGCCTTTTTCCTTGATATATTGTTTTTTCCAAAATTTTCTGGATTTTCTTGGGGATAAGGTCAGGCAATATAAAAAAATTGCTTAGTAAGCCAATTTTCATTTAATTTATGTCAACTACAACGTTTCGGCCTGGAAGGGCCTTCATCAGGTATATATGTTTTTTTTTTTAATTTATAACAAAAAATCAATCTTAAAACTAAGGGGTTTCTTACGAAAAACACTCACTTTTGCTGTTGTGTAATGAACATTTAAAACTTGAAGTCACAAACAAACACTTAACATTTAAAACAGTAATATACAATAAACGGTCTAATCGTTTAATTATGGTAAAATAATTACAGTAATCCTTATTTATTTATTTTGCCCAAAATGTATTTTTAATCATTAAATTTTTATAACTGCAATGAGCATATACAAATGTTATAAAAATATCAACATTATATTCCTTTCTATGGTTTTCCATTTCCATCCATCTGTCCATCCGTCTGTAGCCGGTTTGTTTTTTTTTTAAATCTTGGGACACTTTACTAAGACTTAAAGCCTTAGTAATCACATACCGTGGGTGTCTTAAGTAAAGCTTAAAGTAGTTCATTAACATGCGACTTAAAGATATGAAGGCAGTGATGGCTCTTGACATAATGTCATGGGTCTGGTATAAATAAATTTACTTATAATACCAAAATAAATAGCCCTAATTTATAATTCTTAGCCTATTTAGCCTACATAAATATATTGTTTTTTAATCTAGGCTATTTGGCCTTACATACTATGTGTTTTGGCCAATATTTAAATATCAAGTCAAATTTTTCAATAACCTTTTCATTAAAATTTGCAATTTTTGATATTTACTCTTTGATATAGAAGATATATGATCCTAGGGCCCGATTCTGTAAGCACATTTTTTAAAATTCCTTTACTTACCCTTTAGAGCAACAAGGACATGTGATCCTTATTTTGACTTTCTCTTTCCTTATATTCTCACAGAATCCGTGTCCTGAGAGTTTTGGGAAAAGGTCTTAATCCATTTTAAAGTAGAAACACACATTTTCGCTTCTGTGGTTGACATGGACGTTGTTATTAGAATGTCCTGTAAATTTTTCTGTCCTTTTACGTTTTTATTAAATTATTTTAAATCAAAAATTTTAAAAGCGGTATGCTTCTGTTTAACGCTTTTCAAACTTTTGTTGAATAAATAACTGAAAGCTCAGTTTTAAGTCATTCTTTATCAATTGGCGAATAAGACCAGCACATATTATTAAATTGTCCATCTGAAATTCGACGCAATACTCAACAAAATATTTAGAAGAAATAGGAAACGCAGCTTGAAAACAAGTTTAAAAACGACTCGGTGTTTTTCTGAATTTAGACTGAAATCACAAACTTCCAAAACAGCTACACGTTGGTTAAATCTGTTGTTTTTAGGGCATTTTTATTAGCACGGCTCATTGCTAATAGAAATGCTTAGGCTTTTTCGATAACCGTATCAATCCTATTTTTATTATTCATTTTTTTCAAAATTATTAATTGCATTTTTTACTTCTTTAGGATCAGTTTTTCTTTATTGTAGTTAATTAAGCAAAATATCAACGTGGGGCATATTATGGTGGAAATAAGTCCAAAATAGGATTTTCTAATATACATTTGTAACACCTTCTAAATTTTATTTTATACACTGGAAAAAAGTCTCCTTATTTTCATACACAGCATTTACAGTTCATATGCTGTCCTATAAACGCTGTAAACGGTTAAAGTTTGAGGAAATAGCGATTTTTAGATAATTACAAAAAGCCGAAAAAAATAAAAATTAAATGGAACATCCTGTATTTTAAAAAATATACTGTTTTTGCATATCCTTTTTTATATAAAAACCCTTGCTGAATCACTCTCTTAAATATTTTAGATTACTCAGAAAACATCTTTTATATCAATCGTTCCCCAAAAATCTTAGTTTATTTCTTGAAAACAAGATAAGTAATATCCACAACACCTTTACTACTAAAATAGAAATCAAATTTTAAAAGTAGGTAAGACAAACATACTACTTGAAGCTAACATAAAATTTAAAATTTGACTCGTATTTGCTACGTCGAAACTGGCTCAAAGCCAACCTTTTCAATTATACCTGGTTAGTTTACAGGAAAAATGAAACCAAACTTATTACTTTTTCTGGTTCGGTTCCAAAAAATCACTTTATGGATTTTTAATTTTGCACTTTTTCGTTATTAAAGTAGCTTAATAAAAGAAAAACTAAAAACAAATAAAAAATAGTAACAAAAAAATTTTAAAAGGCTTAAAGTTGTAATTATATAAAATAAGAAATAAAACATTATCCCGTATGTTGGTTACCGATCTGGAGCATAAAGCAAAATATTTTTTTAATAAAATGTTTTATTAAATAAAAAGAAAAATTTTAATTAAATAATTTATTACACATATATTACCTACACTCTAGTTTAAGTAATTTACTTTTAGTCAGTAAAATTTTAAACGTCGTAACACAGTCTTTATGATTTTCGTCTTATTTAAAAAAAAATATGTTCTACCTTAGACTCTTTGTATAGAAATATATATATATATATATATATATATATATATATATATATATATATATATATATATATATATATATATATATATATATATATATATATATATATATATATATATATATATATATATATTAAAATATATATGTATATATATATATATATATATATATATATATATATATATATATATATGTTTTATATATATATATATATATATATATATATATATATATATATATATATATATATATATATATATATATATAATATTATTTATATTGGAATGACGACAAAATGCTTGAAAATAGACTAAAGGGGCACAAATATCCCAAAAAAAGCTTCAACTGCCCTAATAAACACAAATTTTAAACAAAGATGAATTTAATTTTAAAGAAACTAAAAAACTGTTAAAAATTCTAATTACAAAAAACTAACAATAAAAAAAAGATCGAAATAAAAAAAAAAAAGAAGCTGTCAACGACAAAAAAGATATTAACAATCTTAGTCAAATCTATTTTAATTTTAACAATCCATAAATGTTTTACAATCAAATATTAAAAACACTTATCACACTGTATAAAAAAACATTTATAACAGCGACCACTTCCCTGTATATAGCATATCGAAAAACAAATATGCAAATAGCAAGCCTTTATCTTTTTTTTGTTCCTTTATTTAAAAAAAAATCAATAAAAAAAAAATAAATCAAACGGACAAAAATTTAAAATTTTTTTGTTATAAAAAATCAGAACCCGGTAGGCATCCTGTTTAAATTAATTTTATTATGTACCTGATTTTGTGTTAGGATAGAACTTTAAATGTTGATTTTAAAATTGTAATTGTTTCATGGTTTACACTAATCTTTTAATACTCTAAAAAAATTGTGTGATTTTCCTTTAAATTTTGTTTTGTTTTTTAATTTTTTTTTTGATACTTACGTTTTTAAAAAAACACAAAAATAATGTGCGAAACGTTGCAAAAAAACTTTCACCATTTGCTTTATTAACCTTTTCCCCCGAAAAAAAAAAGGAAATTTATATATATATATATATATATATATATATATATATATATATATATATATATATATATATATATATATATATATATATATATATATATATATATATATATATATGTATGTGAATATTATATTATATTTTCCCAAAAAATCGGAGGTTCCAAGTAAAATTGTAAAGCAAATCCAATGCGTTATTTATTTGCATTTGTTAAAAACGGTTTTAAGGCTGCCGGGTGGAAACCCAATTCGAATATTAATTTGCCTTATTTTTCGTCCTGCCGTTCTAACCGATGCTGGGAAATTGCTTTCCGTTTTTGCTGTAACTACATATTTAAATGGTTGGTTTCTCAAAACATTAACTAAATTATTGTCGTGTTCTTGATTCGAAAGTTTGGGGGCGACCACTTCCAGCTCTTCTCTTAAAGGAGTGTGATTCCTGCCATTTTTTTTTAACAAAATGAAAAGTACCCTTTGGGATGTTAAGCTCTTCCGCCACATCCCTTTCTGGCCAACCTCTCTGCTCAATATAATGAATAATTAATACTTTTTGATCCAAAGTTAATTTTGGCATTTTTAAAAATATTTTGAGACACTGACAACGGACACCTGTTTCTTAATTAGGTTTTTCAACAGGTATTTATATTCGGTAGAAGGTAGCATAAGCCTATTTTACGAAAGGGAAAAAGAATTGCCCAAGAAAATACTGTACATAATAATGTTTTCTAATGGAAAGTAAAAATTTATAATTCTTAAAAACTCGAACATTAATGATATCGCTTTAATTAATAACCCAGCAAAATTCATTAATAGATTTATTATTGCCCAATATTACTAAACATTTTAAATTACAGCAAATCTTGATTGAATGTTTTTAAAAAAGGGACAAGTTAGTTACCAATCATGGCTTAACAAAACAATACTGCAAAATAATATAATCCACTTTTGCAAGTAAGAAAGTTAAAAACCCAATATGGAAATTGCTAGGGGGGCGACATTTAATACAGCATCTAAATTTTGTTTAGCTAAAGGATGTAGGGCCCATCCGATTTAATGTTAGAAAGGCTAGCACAAGCCAGCAGGTTAAAACGTAAGCACATACGCTGCCATTGGACGAAAGGATAAATTAGTTTGTAACCTGGGAAAAGGGGGTGGCTGGTGAAAAAAAAAAATACAGGACTCAAAACGCCTGTCAAGACGTCACTAGTTTGTGTAAAACTCTACCTTCCTAATGGATAGTGATAAGTACGTAAACTGTCATATGTCTATACTCCAGGATTGTTTCCACCAGCTTAATATGTAACCACAGCCAGTAAGCATGATTTATTATAGACCGTATCTTTGTGGCCACTAATAAGTGCGTAATCTTCAAGCAAGTGATTCTCTATTATACACTTATCTTTGTTTAGCTTGTTTGAAAGCTCCTCTGTACGACTGCTAGCGATAGGTTTAATATCTGCTATTTTCCCGAACACTAGATAGGCGTGTAATCACAGTCGGGGTTTTTTTTTTATCGTAGGCCATCTTTTTGACTGTGTGACGAAAGTTCCCAACTTGTGCCCCCCATCATCTTCTTTTTAATCTAGCTTCTAAGGAACCAACCGGTAATTGATAAATTAAAATCTGCTTCTACTTTTCTTTAAACAGTGGTCAGACCTTTCGCGAAGTTTAAAATTTTTCCGGAAATATGTTTTTATATCTTTGGTAGGACTGCTTCCTTAAAATATTTTAGTATTTGGCATATAATACCTCGCTTCCGCGATTTCACTTAATCTATCGCAAAACCTACGACGTTCATCATCAGTATTTTCTTTTGTTTTTAAGGGTCCTGTCCTGTCTAAAAGTTAGTGACTATTTTAATTTCCTTTTTTGTAGCTTCTTGACAATCGAATATAAAATGAATTTCTTTACCTGTCTTTGATCTGAAGCCATTAAGTCTAGTAAAATAAAGTTTGTGCACCCACTTTTACCTAGTAGTCGCCTAGATCTGTTGCTAGCAACCAGTTGATTGAGATATTGTGGGCATTTTTTAGCAAGCCATGCACCAAAAGAGCAATAAGGCAGCCTGAATATCTCTAGAGAGTATCCTATACTTTACGGTTTGGCGAATATGGATAGCCACTTTAAATTCACGCTACACTGGAATTGTGCCCGTCGATTTGTTTAAGACATTAGTTTGAATGGTTGAAGTATTCTGAGGCTTAAATATCAATGTGTCAAGTGTCAAAAGCTTTTAGGGATTTTGAAGCCACTGGATATTGCAGTTACATTCTTTGCGGATCTTGTCCAAATTCCATATAGGGGGCTTTTTGGGTCACTGATTCTAACAAAAATTAGGAAGACAAATAAAAAAAGGCAGGTGTGTTCTCGATAATCAACGAATTTACTTTAAATTTCGTTTTTAAAGTTGCTAATATCTGAAGTTAAATTTGAAACATTCGTGATGACGGATCCAATACGGTGGATAAAATAAGCAAAAAAAGATAAGAGACAAATTTGATATATGCTAGTTTAGGTAAATCTAAACCATTATGGAAGGAACTTAAAATTAATTCTGAGTTTAATATATGCTCATTTTTTAAAAGTGTTATCGACTATTCGAACCTTTGTTTATCTTGTTTGGCCCGTATGTTTAAGGTTGGAATACTAACTTCAAATTAATATTTACCTAAATTCGCATAAATTAAATTTGTCTTCAACCTGTTGTTTTTGCCAATTTTATGCACCATTTTAGATCCGCCATCTTGAATGTTTCAAATTTGACTATAGATTCGAAATTAGCAACCTCAAAAACTACTTTATAAGAAATTTGAATTAAATCCGGTAATTTCCGAAAAATTTATTCGGCATCTTGAAAAACACTTTCGCCATTTTGGGTCCGCAATTTTGAAGTTTCAGAATCCGACTTTAGACTTGTAATCAGCGACCAAAAAAAAAACCCTGTACGAAATTTGGGCAAGATCTACAAAGTTTTTGAAAATAGTGATTTCTAGTCCGCTTTTTAAGCTTAGAAAAAAACTTACTGCGCTACCTTTGGGGCTTTGATTTTACATGAAAATAAAAAGTTGAATACAAAAAAATCCAGTTTTTTCTAGTTAATTTTCATTAATTTTCATTATTTTTTACCAGTTTTTTAAGGTTAGGAAAAAATAGTAATGCAATTGCGAAATTTTGATCCTAGAATCGTTTTTTTTTTTAATCTTGGGACAGTCCATGAAGGCTGATGCCTAAGTACTAACGTACCGTGGGTGTCTTAAGTGTGGTAAGAGGGAGTTTGTTCACACGGGACTTAAATATTTGGATATTGGGAGGAGAAGGAAAAACTTTTGCGGGCAGCAGGTTCCATAGTCTTGACACTCTAGGGATGAAGAAACAAAGAAAGCGGGAAGTTCGGGACCTCTCTAACTGAACTGAAAAAGGATGCACAGAGCGACAGATCCCCTACAGCTCGACGCTGGGCAAGAAGAGGAAGCCTTTCTGTGAGCGTTGGATCATTAATAAGACGAACGGCGAAATAGGGTCTGATTTGGGATACATACAGAGTGTACAGATTTGAAGAAGAGAAATATTTTTTGGCTCGAAAGAGGAATCCAAGCTTTTTTGAAGCTGCCGAGGCTATGGATATAATGTGTTTGTGACAGTTGAGGTTATTCTCAAAAGTAACGCCGACAAGATTAAACGACTCTTTGTTCTGCAGAACTTGGCCGCTCATATGTAAGGAATGGCAGACTTTTTTCACGACAGCGAACATGACTGGCATTAAACTGAACAATATTTTTGGCGCCCCAATCCGAGATGAGTTTAAGGTCTTGTAAAAGAGATATCTGCATTGACCTGCGCTTGCTTTCCAAATCAGAATTACATGGTGGCTTAAGAAATTGAATACTAGAGTGGAGGGTACTATCAGCAAAACTATGAATGAGATTGATTGTGGAAGAGAGAAGATCGTTAATGTGTAAAAGAAACAGCGTGGGAGCCAGCACTGAGCCCTGGGGCACCCCAGCATTAATTTGGTAGAAGCTGGAGGAATGACCATCTACACTAACTGATCTACGTCGATTGGAAAGGAAACTGGAAAGCCAAGAGCAAAGCTTAGGTGGAAGGCCGTAAGAAGGAAGTTTGTTAAGAAGCCCATCATGCCAGACCTGATCGAAAGCTTTGGATATGTCAAGAGCAACGATCTGGGACTCACCAGTAAGAAACTTAAGGGACTTGTTTCAGTTGTGTGAGACAAAGGAAAGAAGATCAGCTGTGATTCTACTGTGACAGAATCCATATTGTCTATCATGTAGGATCTTATGTTTGTTCAGATACTTTAAGATTTGGGAATTAATCATTTTTTCCATTACTTTGCAAACAACTGAAAGAAGAGATATAGCTCTATAGTTAGAAGGGAGAGTTTTGAATCCTTTTTTGGGGACAAGTTGCACACGTGCAGCTTTCCAACTCTCCGGGAAAATGCCCGGGTCGTAAGAGACTCGAAAGAGGCGAGTTAGAATGGGTGCAAGCTCGGGAGCACATTTTTTAAGACAATTGTTGGTGTGCCATCCAGCCCAGATTATTTTTTAGTATTAAGAGAAGAAAGAATACGCTTGATCGTGATCAGAATGCAAAATTACTACGGAAAACATATGTTTTATAAGTAGTATATTCGGCGAAATTAGGAGATCCAAGATGTCGTCAATATTTTAAATCAATAGGTTGGACGACCAGTGAATCTCCTACCTGTACAAGAGAACACAAAGGACCTACTGAGGTCTAGGGTAGTGGTATATTACCAACCTCTGAACATTCAGATCAGAAGTAGTATATTCAACTTTTTTTCTAACATTAAGGTATGTTCGCATCAGACAAGCACTTTTTATTTTTAATCCTCACTTGCCATACCATATTAGTGACAAGCATGATGGATGACACGGTTCTTAGCACGGTGCCGCCAGGAAGCTGCTTATTCTGAATGATAACCACTTTTAAGTGAAAATCGGTATTTAAATATGAGTCATGCATGTATATCCATATATTCATGACATGAGTATTACTATTGTTATTGATAACAAAAAATAAAATAATAAATAAGGTTTTAAACGTATATAATGTAATAACTTACCTGTTCTAAAATTGACTACGATATCAATAAGAAATATAGTGTCGGACAGACAATTAAAGGCAATCCAGCGGGTGCTTAAGTCATCATTAAAAAAACTTATCGCCACTGGTAAAATGATTAAATTGGCCACTAGTAGTAAAAGCATACACAAGTCCCAGTAGAACCTGAAACAAAAAAAATATTGAAGCTTTATGAACAATGTTTGTTGAAGATAACGAAATTAAACATTTTAAAAACTATTACTGACTTTAAATTCTGCTACCCTTTTCCCATGTCGCTTGATATACTTATTTCCTAACTACGTGTATTTACAAAGAAAGTCATTGATTAGACATGTCTAACGAAATTAAAAATTGGCTTGTAATAAATGTAATTGCTTGTTTTTCATTATTTCTACTTCTGGTAATAATTTTGAAATATGTATATAAATTAAACATTAAATTCTGGAATTCTGGAACTTATAATATTTCCTGAATTTTTTTCGAGATGTATTTCCAGCTGTAGGCAAACCCACCAGACAAACATTTTAAAGATTTTTATTTGTGTATATTGAGTTCCCTATATCTTAATCGCTTATTAATAAAAAGTCATCCATTAATTGGGGCTATTAATAAAACATTTTTTGTACGCTATTAAAACTCATAAATAAACGATTGCCGAAAATAGCAATTATTTATTTATTTTAGTGGATGGAATGGCAAATTTCTCTACTAAATTCCCATCTTAAAGTATCCATTCACTATATGCGATTACTAATGATACATTTTCACAAGAAATTGTATTCCAGTCGACATACTGATTAAAATAGGAATTCGGCTTTTGGTGGTTTTGTTTTAATCGAAAAAATTAAGAAAATATTAAATATTTTTTTATTATAAAATTTTGACAAAAAGTAATAATAACAAAAATATTAATCGATGGGTACAAGGGTTATATAAAAGAAGTTGCAAAAGGTTACTGTTTTTAATAAAGAATTTTTGAAAAAAGCACTTTAAAAAATATGACCAAGCCTAAACAATATATTTTATTATAAGATGAGGAAAAGAATAATAGAGTTTCGAAATGTTCAAAATCGACTTAGCCAAATGCGCTTTTGCATAGATTGCGGCTATAATTTAAAAATAATAAAAGTTAATTGTGTATCACAATTATTAACTGATAAATTTTTCAATTACCTTGCAAACAAATAAACAAAAGAAATATAGATCTATAATTAGAAAAAAGAGGATCCTTTTTCGGGTATAGGTTGCACTTTTAGTTCTCCGGAAAAATGTCCATGTCATAAGAAATTTGAAAGGGGGAAACTAAGATAGATGCAAATTCGAAATCAACTGGCCATTAAGCCCATGATATTAAGAGAAAAAAGGATACGCTTGATCTGCTTAACTCTAAATAAGATTTCGGACATTTTATGTTAAACAGAAGCCACTGTTGAAAGAGGTGGATTAATGGAAGGATCAAGGGTAGTATTAGCAGTAAATTGTTTAGCTAATAGTTCGGCCTTTCCTTTACCCTTAAAATTATTTTATTTTCAAAGATTAGAGGTGGAAAGGAACTAATATAAACGTTTTGGATAATGTTTTTGGCACTAAACTTGGAAAAACAGGTTGTTTTATCGCAGGATTTAGTAAACCATGGTTTTTAGCAGTTACTAATGTTTGGTAAAGTTCAAGGTTGGAAGTAAGAAAATATTTAATGGGTTTGTAAAAGATATTAAACATTTTAAGGGTGAAACCAAAGTACCCTCCACCCGTTAAATCTGATTTGAGGAGGGGAGGGGGTGTTTTTCCTGCGAAATATTTTACTTCCTGATGTGCCATAATCTTTATATTTTAACTTTATGATTAAAGAAGAAAAAAATAAAAAATATAAAAAAGAAAAACTTACTTAGTCATCTAGAACTTAAAACGTCTGTTAAGAATTAAGGAGTCCACGGCAAGGGAGCTGGTACCACCTCAAGCGATAAAAACCTGCTTAGCCACCGGAATTATTGTATTTTGCAAAAATATTTATACATTTTTAAGAAAAACAATTATGTTTGTGTATTTTACTACAAACGAGAGTGTAGTAAAACAAGGTATTTGTTTCTAATTTAAAATATATTTATCCCAAAAATCGATAATTATGCAGGTAGGTTGACTAAAAATTATTTTTTTAAATAAAATCATTTATGGGGTTAAAAATGTATTAAACATGACGAAAAGTAACATTGAACAGTATTATTAATTTTGTGGTACACACAAGAACCGACAGTTCTAAATTGAAAGTTTTTTTCTTTGGTACATTGATAAATTCCTTTCAAATTGGGTTTGGACTAGACAAATTTTAAAATAGCTCTGTTTGTTATGCAAAAATAGCGTGGCTTTACTATTCCAAACTCTTTTGAGTTAAAGCGTTTGTTATCTTTAGTAAAATATAGGCTTATATGCTTTATTAGATTCAGGTATAAATTAGTTCTTCTTTAGCTAATACTCTTGAAGTAGTGATAGTGTAATTAGCTAACCAAGACATATCACCGCCAAATGGAATCCTTGGAGAAATTTTGCTATACTTGCTTACGACCATCAAATGTTTTAGACTAGTCTTAATTTCACGGGTAAAGACAACTGTTACCAATTATTTACAGACCAGTTTTGATGGTTTCGAGCAAATTGTAACCTGGCAACTCTGCTTTCTTTAGTAAATAAGGGTGGCTGGTCTCCTACTGACTAATTTAGTTTCACTTAAACATCTTTAGCCTGTTCTAAAAGAAATTTGATATTTGGCCTAATTTTGTGGTAAGTATACCTTTATGTAAATAAACATCTTGACCCATGTTTTTTTTAAGCTCCACTATCGCTCATTAAAATTGTGAGCATCATACCTTTTACACCAAGTACGTTAATGAATATTATAAATAAATGGTTCAAGTTAAATAATTAAATATTTAAAAAAGCACGGAATGTTACAGAAAAGAACTACAAGTTTTACCCGAAAAAAGCACGTTTCTTTAATGAATTTAAAAATTTAATAAACCAAAGAATTAAGTTTGCGTCGTTATGTTTCTTGGAAAAGACTATATTTGGCAACATTCCGCCCCTTAAACGAAGCTTCGAATCAAAAGTATTGTGGTCAGTGCGCTCTTGTCAGTGTTCGCAAAGATCCACATCGGAAAAACAATTATACTAACTGGTTATTTAATGTAAATAAAAGCGTCTGTACTCTTCCTAATACTTGGGAGTTATTCTTAAAAATCCCAGAAGTCGCTATACACAATTTTTGTAATATTTATGTCTGACAATGTTCCTTTTTTAGTTTAACCAAAGTTAAAACAAAATAAACAACAATATTTAAATTATATTTTTAAAAAACTGCTGTGGTTAGAGATGAAGTGTGCATAAAAAATGCTTTAATGTATTTAAAAGAAAATAAGAAATACCAAAATAAACTTGACTTTTGAATAACAAACTGCTAATAAATTTATCTAAAATTTAAAAATAAACTGGGTTTGATATAAGCGAATGCTCACTGCACATGTAAACCACTTGTTATGTTTTTAAAAAATTCTATTTAAATATATCATTGGCAGAATACCTTTGCATAAGTTTCTTCATAAATTAAGCAAAAAATATGTATAAATAGGTAAACTTTATTTTTCAACATGCAAAAATATTTTTAAAACTTCAAATTCAAATTTATTAAAATATCGAGGTTTACAAATTATAATTTAAAACGATAGTTGATATGTTTAATATTTTAATTAATAAAAGAAAAAAATATTTGTTTTTCTTAGGGTAAAATGGGGCAACCGTACTTTCTTAAAACAATTTAGTAGTACTGGCGTCACGTGGTGATCCCAAAGATAATAACATAAAGCTTAATATAATCTTAGTCTTGTAAATATGTCGGGGAAAAGAAATTCTGTACCTAATAATGTTACCTTTAGAGAAGTCTTAGTAAATATGCCAGAAAATAAATTGTTTACTTAATTATTTAGAGAAGTCGATTACTGGATATGTCTAGAGAGTTCGGTAAAAATTCGAAATTTTATACTTCAAGCCTTTACTTTTTATGACTATATTTTTAATTACACATAAAAATTCAAAAAGCATTTAATCTACAAGACCCATTAAAAAAATATTATTAAGAATAAATTTTATTGATGATAGACAGAGATGAGGATATTGGGTTAAGGTTAGGTTAAAAAGTAAGTGCCGTAAAAAGCTTTGCACTGCGAACAAAAGGCCAAGGTAGAGTGAACGAAATGTCACTTTTTAATTTCCTACCTTAAGGTATGTTTCCTTCCACGCGGTCGCCGCATGCGACTAACGCACTACGTTAGCCTCAAAGCACTCGTACTCATGTTTTTAAATGTGCCTGGTTTGTTCCGAGCGGCCGTCGTATGCGTCCGCTGTCAACGACTGCGATTGATGCGACTGAACTGCTGAAGAAGCAGTGTAGTCGCAGTCGTGTGTGCGTCTGATATTTTGTTTGTGTTGTTTTGTGTGGAATGTCCGTTTTTTTTTTAATTGTTGAAAATTGAAACTTTATTTTTTAAATGAGGTACTGCATTTTTTATTACGTATTTTAAGAGCTTTTAAGATCTCAAATCCAATTATGTTTCGCACTTATTCGAAAAAATCAGTTTAATGTTTTCCCAAGATCCTGCCAAAAATATATTGTCTGACTCTCTCTAATATATGGTTTCTTATAAAAATTGCCATTAACATAAATTTTTCGAATAAGTACAATACATTATTGGTTTTGGGAACTTAATAGCTCCTAAAATACATAATAAAAAATCCAGGGCCGTATTAAAAAAAAAGGTGATGATGGCAGCTCAAAGACGAAACGTCGTTGTATAAATCTAATAACACTATCTCGTAGAACAGAAAAAGTAGTAATGGAAATGTAAAAGTTATTTTTTACATCCATTCAAATAAAGTCATAAAAGAATAAAAACGAAATCGCCAATAATCGGTGTTTTTTCCAAAAGTATGTATTCGAAAATTTTAAAGTTCTAAGGCAGCATTTTGATTAGCATCAAATTGCGCAACTTTGCCTTTATTTAACCGAACTCGTATCTTTTCAAGTTTTCGAGATCCTAATGATAAGACTCGAATTCGGGACACCCTGTACAGGTTTACCTTAATACAATGGCTAATTTTTTCTATGGGGTTATTGGATATTCAATTCTGTTGTATGGCTCGGACTTTATATCGTCTTTTATTAAGTCAAGAATAAAACTAAACTGTGCTTTATTCAGTCTAAAATTTTTTCTAAATTTTACTTCATCCTGTTGCAGATGATGCCGATTTATTAATGTAGTATAACAACCCTCATCGCGTCTTTGCTGAAATGTTGGATTTATAGGGGCATTGCTATGTTTCAGGTTGGCTAATTGTAATAGTATTTCGTCATCCTCTTTTTCTAAATATATTGCTAGATCGTCAATCACGACTCTTACCAAAGATTATTCCTTTTACACTAATAATTTTGCTATCGCGAGTTTGAGCCGCGGTCCTAAGAAACCACCTGATTAAACGGCGGCCGCATGCGTTAGTCGCATTGCGTTAGTCGTATGCGACGGCCGCGTGGAAGGAACCACTCCTTCAAATTTGACCTTATTCTGCTGGTTCACAGCAAGAGAACAGCATTCTCCTAAAAAGTGGAAAAGCGCGTTGCACTCGATCTTTGAGAATACGGCATTAAAGGTTTTTAGGAGAACTACGCCCGTTGTTCTCTCGGGGAGCGGTGCTTACCGATTCGAGAATTATTGGCCTTTATCTAGTAATCTAGTGGGTTACACCTATATTATAATTCACTAAGAACGTTCACCGAAACACCTAATGAGCTTGTCTGGTGATGGGGCTTTGGAGATGCGTTTTCCTAAGGTAAAAGTTGTTATACAGAAAGACAAAAATTGAAGCAAAATTTACATTATTTCTATGATATGATTGAGCATCGGTTTAAGTAAAATGGTCAAATAAAGTAAAAATTGGTGGGTTATGCAGAAGTTTGGCTCAAAGTCAATATTAACATCCTGACTTAATTCCAAAGTTGGGAATGTTCTTAAGTTTATATTTTTATAAAGTGCCGTATTAGACGATTATTTTTACGTGCTTTTTTATATATTTTTTTTAATATGAACTTTTACTTTTTGGAAGAGCATACGTAAAGTTTTGTACGTAGTTATTGATTTTTCAAGTTAAACGAAGTGATACATTTTTTACCTTATTTACTTTCGGAGGAAAACACAGTTTAACACAGGAAATTTTACAAGCAAGAAAGTCGGATTGCAGGTATTGAGAATTTACTTCTTACTACTGCTGGGTAGTCGTACTGACTCTGTTCTACCCTCGGTTCTACCGTATATTTGGCTTTCCGATTTTAACTTGCAGTAACATATACATATGCCAATAAGATTACTAGGATGTAATCTCAGGTAAAGTGTTAGATCTGGCCTGTATGATCTCTGCTTATCTTTTTACTAGAAGGTCCATTACTTTATTATCCTCTTAAGCATTTTGAACTTTAATCCATACCATCCTAATATAAATAATTTTGTAGTGCATAGAACTAGATTTTTAGCTATCTGAAACACCAGTACTACAGTTCTAAGTATGATATCCGAGGAAATTTTTAACATGTTATTAGTCTTTATAACTTTCATCTTGTCGGTGCCTCCCAGCTGGCATACCTGTGGTGTGTTAATTATTAGTCGATAAGTTTTGTATGTTCTAACCTGGCATTTCTCTTTCTTATTTACAAACATATTATTTTAACATGGGAAAGTTTCTTTAGCAAATAGTTTCCCCTTTTGTTGTTGCGACTTCCGGTTTAACCGGAAGTAACTAATTTTGTTGTAAGTACCACCCTGTATGTTTTTCTAGACCTTAATTCTCTTTAATAACATGTTTTACAATGTGACATTTTGCTGTTAAAATCGACAAAATGGCATTTATTTAAATAGGATTTGGTATTCCATAATCTGCTGCTTGGACTATATTAAAGTATAGTGTGCTATAATTTCGAAAAACAGATGATGAATACTCCAAAAAACGGTAGAGAAATGATTGTTTTATGAAATGGACAAATGAAAGTATGTTGTTTCTGTTCTATTTTTCAAAATATTGCAAGTTGCTTTAAAATCTTTTCGAAATATGAAAGATCTAGTCACCTTGCTTCCATTGGCATTCACTAGGTCAAAACAATATAAAGTAAACTGTAAGATATCATCTGTTTATTTAAAATCACAATACACTAAGCTTTAATATAGTTCAAGCTTCACATCATGATCAACCGAATACATGATTTTTCGACGTCAATTTAAAAGCAAATAATGTCACATTGCGACACATGGTGAAAAAATTATTTTAAGGCAAATCTGATAGGCTAAAATGACGTACAGGCTGGTATTTGGAAAAAATAAATTTTAGATGCTTTCGGTTAAACCTCAAATGCAAATAGATTTATTTTACCATCAAAAAAATATACTAGTTTTCTTAGGTTCTTTTCTTGGTAAATGATAAAAGGATCAGTCGTTTTTTTGGATTAACAGACGTCTTATCCTTTTAATACCATTGCTGCGTAGTATCCAGGACAACCTAAGGTTTTATTTCTTGATCTTTTCTCATTGGAATATGTTTCAATTGTCACTTTCACGAGCAAGAATATTGCTAGCTAGCTAGTCAACCATCAGTAGAAACCTTAGTAAAAGGGAAAATCTTTCCTCTCCGTCTGCAGGGACCTTCTAGAAGCCCCAATGCCATGGATTGTTTTATTACCCTATAAACAACTGCCTTATAAAGGAAATTTGATAATGCATTGATGTGCTTAGTCGCCTATGTCTGCAATTACAATGTTGGGGGATAGTTTTTTTTTTCTTCGTTTAATTGACATATTGGTAAGTGTTATGCAGAGGCAACCTTAAAGTACCACATCTTATGTATCCATCCAACATATTTTTTCACCATTTTTGGCCTAAGTAACAAAAATATTGCTACTATACAAGGCGTCCCAAAAGTCCCGGAATGTCAAATTATCTCATAAACTTTCAAAATATTATTTTTAGTGTTGTGCTATTGTGTTCTTTAAAAATGCCTTTGTTGCTTGAGAATTAAACTCTACATAAGCTAAAACGTTAATGACATTTTCCTCAGTTCTACCGGCGTCTGCGGTGTAAGGAGCGAAGAACACTTCCCTTGTTACGAAAGCGATTTGCTAAACAAGTGAACATTTTGCTGCCTGCCGTACCGGCGTCTCTGAGGATATCTCAATGCATACAGCACTGCAGCTATTGTCGCATTTTGCAGACACCCAAAATAAATAGCAATAATATCAACTGCTTCTTCAAGCAACAAAGGCATTTTTAAGGAACACAATAGCACAACACTAAAAATAATATTTTAAAATAAGAATTGTTGGATTTTTGACATTTCAGCATCCTTTTCTTTTCAAAGCTAACTTGATAACTCGATGGATTATTACAGTTATAGGTTGGTAATTATCTAGTGTTGTCTTATATCGTTAAATGGGTTAAAATAAGTAAAAATTATGTAGTATGTCATTAGATTTTGTAAAAATTTAGATATTTAATTTTTAACTAAAGAAATCGGCCTAGTAGAAAACATCGTGTCGTTAAATGCGTTACGTCTCTATATCGTATTTATATTTTTGCTAATATATTCGGTTTAAAGATATATTAAATTGCGGTTTTCGCCGTTTTTTAGGATTTTTTTTCTCCATCTAAATATGTAAAAAGGTATATATCATTGTTTTTAAATTTATCAAAAAATTTCTTAAGTTTTTACCTTGACGCCCTAGCGGCGTGTGAATGAGTGTAGCAATAGTTTATACCCTGAAAATAATGCTCTTAAACAGACAAGTTCACTAAATTCGTTTAAAGAAACCGAGTTAGCACTTTTCTAAATTAAACTTTAACTTTCCCCCACCATTTATTAAAACTGACAAAATTACACCTAAGCTTCTTTGTTTAGAAAACATTAAAGATTAAAATAGTACTACTTATTGCACACTGTTTTCAATATTTTTGAAATGTATATTTTTATGTTTTGACGTTACAATTGACGCCCTCTAGCGGCGTGTGTGAGATGAGTGTAGCAATAGTTTATACACCTGAAAATAATGCTCTTTTAAACGAGACCAAGTTCACTAAATTTGGTTAAAGGAAACCGGAGTTATTAGCACTTTTCTAAATTAAACTTTAACCTTCCCCCACCACTTTATTTTAGAACTGACAAAAATTACACCTGAAGCTTCTTTGTTTAGAAAACATTAAAGATTAAAATAGTACTACTTATTGACACACTGTTTTCAATATTTTTTTGAGAAATGTATATTTTTATGTTTTGACGTTACAATTGACGCCCTCTAGCGGCGTGTGTGAGATGAGTGTAGCAATAGTTTATACACCTGAAAATAATGCTCTTTTAAACGAGACCAAGTTCACTAAATTTGGTTAAAGGAAACCGGAGTTATTAGCACTTTTCTAAATTAAACTTTAACCTTCCCCACCACTTTATTTTAAACTGACAAAAATTACACCTGAAGTTTCTTGTTTAGAAAAACATAAAAGATTAAAATAGTACTACTTATTGACACACTTTTTTTAATATTTTTTTGAGAAATGTATATTTTTATGTTTTGACTTACAATTACGCCCCCTAGCGGCCATTCCACAGACTTGAAAATAATTTCCAGCAATTTCTCTTGGTCACTTTTATCTAAATTTTTTTTCCGAAAGTTATACTATTAGTAGTTTCTGAGATAAAGCCGACTACCTCTCTTACTGGAACTTCTTAGTGGAACACCCGGTACATCCATATATGTGTGTGTTATATTGCAAATTTCTCTTGCATTATTTTAGGAATATATTGACTAGCGAAGTAAATTTGATTATACTCTTAAAAAATATATTACGAATTAAATTATAATTGAGTTGATAAGAATGTTAACAAATTTGTATTAAATACCAAACCGACTTTTTAATAATACCCTATCACTGACTCCCTAATGTCCTTGATAAATAATCAGTATTGTTTACAAGTCAAACATGAATAACACTAAAAACAAGACTAGTAAATAATAAAAAAATATTGGTTGCAATTTACACATGAGTTATTGCAATATGTCATAAGGTAATATGTTTAGCATCTGTTTGGGATTACTTGTAAATACCTGTGCAAAAACAACTTATATACCGGGTGACACAGCGGACATGTAACAGCCCATACCTTTTTTATTTATCAAAATAAATTTTTGAAATTTGGTGGATGCACCTGTCATAAGGACACGTTTTTAATTACTAAATAAAACCATTTTTTTCGCTTCCTGTTTAACCGGAAGTAACCTTAAATTTTAAATAGCACTCTGTATATATTTTTAGCCTACTTGGCGCCTCAATTTTTTTTTAACCATTTGGCACACTTGTCATTTGATTTCAAAATGGCTGCCAAAATCGTTTTTTTTTTCCCAAAATTTTAGTAGGCCATGACGTAACAATTTCAAATTATTATCATGTAAAAGACGTTGAGATGTGAATAATAAAGAGTAAAATTATTTTTGATTCTGTTATTTTTTTGTCTAATGAATAAGAGCTAAGGATAAAGGTTAATTTTGAAAATTTTAGAAATATATTTTTTTAACGCTTATTATTTTAAAATCCCAAATAGAAAACCTTAATTTTTATTTAATTTGACTTTAGACCAAACAATTACTATTTCACATAATTTATCAAAATTGATATGCACAAATGTCCCTTTTATCAAAATCGCAAAATTATACATATATCTACATTGATTTGCAAATCCTTATAATAAATATAAGTACAGGTAACAATAATGCGCCAAGTACTTAGGCAGTGTAGCATATGCAGCATATGGATAACAAAAATGTTAAACATATCAAGAGATCCATGAAAAGAAAAGACAATTTATTGGTACAAATCAAAAAAAAAATAAATAAGTAATAATAAACAATTATCATAGAGATATGTAGATATGTATAATTTTGCGTTTTAATAAAAAAGTCAGTTCTTTATACTAGTTCTAATGAATTATATAAAATAGTAACGGCCGAGTGATGAACGCGTTATTAAATTTAGCAATGGACTTAGCAATTGTTAAAAGTTAACAACGGTTTAGAATGTTTAACAAAACGTCATTGTCAGTGTTATTCAATGATTTTAGTAGGCAACCTGTCAAAATCTGACATTTTGTTAAACATTGTAAACTGTTGTTAACTTTCAACAATTGCTAAGTCCATTGCTAAATTTAACAACGCGGTCATCACTCGGCCATTGATGTTTGATCTGAAGTTCCATTAAACAAAAATTGGAGTTTTTTTATTTTGGATTTTAGGGTAATATGCGTTAAAAAATACATTTCTAAAATTTTTAATATTAAGCTCTACTCCTAACTCTTTTTATTAGGATAAAAATTAACAAAATCAAAAATATTTTTACACCTTATTATTCACATTTCAACACCTTTGACATGCTGATAATTTGTAATTTTTACTTCATGGCCTACTAAAATTTTGGGAAAAAAATCGGTTTTGGCAGCCATTTTGCAATCGAATGACAAGTGTGACACATAGTTGAAAAGAGAATTTTGAGGCGGATCAGATAGGCTAAAAATATATAGAGGGTGCTATTTGAATTTAAAATTAAGGGTTACTTCCGGTTAAACCGAAAGTGAAAAAATTGGTTTTATTTAGTTATTAAAAGCGTGTCCTTATAATAGGTGCTGTTACATGTTTAAAAATACCAAAATCCACCATTTTGAATCTTCCAATTCAAATTACCAAATTTTTACCTTTGGATTCTGAATCAGCATCACATTGATTTTTGGAAATAAAGATGAAAAATTGTAAAACATCTTCGTATTAAAATCTTTAAATAAGAAAACCCACTTAACATGTTATTTTTAACCAATAGTTATTTGTGGAACCAGTTGGGAAAAGCAATTTTTCGTAACGAACAAATATTAGTCAAAAAAAAAGTGTTTCCCAACGCGTTTTACACAATATTTTTTTTAAATTCTAAATATAATATAATTCTTTTTATTATTTTTTTAAATTTTGACATTTAAATTGACACTTTTCAAAACTTATTTGATATATTGAGGTTGTCAATAAGTTTTAAAAAGTGTTACTTTAAACGTCAAAATTAAAAAAAATATGTTGCTTTTTAGGTCCAGAAAAACAACATTTACATATTTTTTTTTGTAACCATAGAGTATGGTATCCAAAAACGGGCATACATTTTACTTTCATTTGATCTTAAAAGTTTTGATTGCTTGATCTTCCTAATTTTTAGTATGTTATTCTTGAGATAATCCTAAGGGACTTTTAAATGAGACATTTTATTATTACTATTTGGGATGTCTTAAAAAAAATAATTTAAAATTTAAATACATTTTTATATTTCACAAGCACAGAAATTATTAAACGGTATACGTGAAACTTCCTGTAAAATTACAATAAGATGTCCCATTTATAAGTTGCTTATAGCTATCTCAAGAATCGCATTTAAGAACCTTATGAAGATCTAACATCGCAGGTTTTGGAATACAGTTCGGATGGTTTCATGTTGATCTCAAAAATATTATATTCAAATTTAAAGAATATTTACCAAAAACTAATTTGGCTAAGAGTTACAGCACTTCAAAATAAGGCTAAAATTTTATTTATCGGCTCGGGCTTTATGCTAAAATCTTTGACGCTTGATATATTATCTAAATTATGTAGAATCCTTTACATCGTAGTTACTATTTGTAAGCATTTGTAAGCAAATTAAAGATCATCCGGATTCGTAATCCGATAAATAAAAACCGATTTTTTGAATTTGATTATTCCTTTTTTCCTTAAAAAAGGGATCGTAATTCGTATTGGTGATTCGATTACTTTATGAGGATCCGGATCCGTAAATCGATTTCTTTTTTAAAGGATCCCAGCTCTGATTTTCTTTAAGTCGTATATGGTTTTATCTGTCAAAATGACCAAATTATATAAATTTAACGTTTTTTCACCTAAGCAGTTATTTCTAAAGCATTTATATTTTTTTAAAATGCAAAACTAAATTTAATTATTCCATATGATAATTAGGTAATTAGGTTTAAATTAAAAATTAAATACACAAAATTCGTTGGGACACTCTAAATAACGTGGTACGAGAATTAAGGGACAGGCTTGGCTATTGTCTACCCAATAATGGCAGATAATTTGAACATCGAATAAAGTAGCGTAGTCTAATTTTTACTGCTTTCTTATTTTATGTGCTCTTGATCGTTTTTTAAATGCTATTTGCCATGTGTTATTTTGCAAAAAAAAAACGGTTTAAACGTATATCAGTGAATTTGTTTTTATGGTTCTATTAGATTCTGCAATAACATTATTAGGTAAACCCTTAAAAAGATATATAGTATGGTACTCGCGAAGTCACCTTCAACAGTACATTATTTTCGTGTTTTTTTTTTCTGTCACATATAACACATTATAATCAGATTTCTGTTTTTTTAAACCTTTATCATAGTCATATAGGCTATAAAATGACAATAAAAAAATATTTATAAGTAATAAATTTTTGTCTTGCATCAGTTTTCATTAGTGGAAGTTGATACTTATACCAAAAGACTATACCCTGGAAAGCATGGAGAATTGTGGACTAAGAGAAAATATCAAAATTAAAAGGATCTTGTAATTTAAATTAAAAATGGAATTCCCGGCCCTAAACAAACAAACTAAAATAAAATACTTAACCATACTGGAATGTGTATCTATCTACAAAGGATTATTCTAAAAAGGTTCTTAAACTTTAGTTTTAACAAATAACACCAAGGTATAAAAAAGAATTACTATGAAACTCAGACTTGGTCAAATTAGTAGAATTTTTTGTGTTTCAATAGATTTGTTTGTGAGCTTTGCAAGGCACTATTTGGCCCTTCGGGATGGCCCCTAGTAAGTAATACTACTATGGGAGCGATAAATTGATCCATACTCGTTTTTATAAAACTGCCTTTCACCTTTAATGGTTTCTAAAAAATTATTATTATAGAAAAAATGAACTTATTTAAATCCGATTACAAACCTTTATTAGCTAACGCTATTGTAGAATATGAAAAGCTTTATATATTTTTATTAATGATATTTAAGTAATAGCTCTTTAACAGGTATAATCTCCTATTATACAAGGCAATGAAGCACTAAAAAGGCCAAAAGTTCGGAATTTTTTGCACTAAGACGGATTGGAATGCGGTTTTTTGCATTCGCTTCCAAAAATTGTTTGTAAAAAATGTACCTACTTTGCACTTATACAAACCGCTGCATTTAAAAATGCATTCTTTTGAGACGGCTTTTAAAAGATTTAATAACTTTGTAAATATGAGTCAGAACTGGCCCAAAACAGGTTTTTGAGGTCGCTGATTACGATTATAATGTTCAAATTGACCCACAGCCGACCTGGAGCTCAGGAACGCCGATAAACGTCATCTCCGTGGGACTCTCCCGAAATTTACGCGGGTAAGATAGAAACTCGACGCTCGGGGTTTTTTCGGGTCGCTGAATTCTAATATGGCATTGGCGAATACCCCCAGAACACCTGGCGCGCCGAAACCTGGACGTGGAAGTCATCTTCGAGAGTCTTCCTGACAATATTGCCAAAAACAACCCGAAAATATTGCAGAGGCGTTTTTTGGGGCGCTTAATCCAAATTTCACGTCGAAAACGATTCTCCAAACATCTAGTGTATCGGAACCTGTGCCTGACGTCGTCTCCGAGGGTTTCCAGGCACGACGCTAAAGATACACCGAAAATCGTTATGAGGATTTTTTGGAGCGCTGAATCCAAATTTCACCCAAAAAGCGTACCTCCGGACAACTGGTGCACCAGAACCTCGGCCTGAACGTCGTCTTCGAGAGTTTTCCAGACACGATCGCAAAAACCTACCCAAAAATCGTCTTATAATTTGACACATTCATTGATGTTTAACTCTCGCCTGGGGAATTCGGATTCAGCGCCCCAAAAAACCCCATAACGATTCTGGGTTCGTCTTCGTAGATTGTGTGAGGAAAACTCTCGGAGATGACATTAGGCCGAGGTTTCTGTGCATCAGGTGTTCGGAGGTACGTTTTCGGGGTGAAATTTGCATTCAACGCCCCAAAAACCCCATAACGATTTTCAGTTTGTCTTTAGCGGTAGTGTCTGGAAAACCCTCGGAGACGACGTTCAGGCACAGGTTCCGGTACACTAGGTGTTCGGGGGATCGTTTTCGACGTGAAATTTAGATTAAGCGCTTCAAAAAACGGCCCCCAATGATTTTCGGGTTGATTTTGGCAATCTTGTCAGGAAGACTTTCGAAGATGACGTCCACGTCTAGGTTCCGGCGCACCAGGTGTCCGGGGTATTCACCGATGCCATATTAGAATTTAGCGACCCAGCGTCGAGTTTCTCTCTTTACCCGCGTGAATTTCGAGATAGTCCCACGAAGATGCAGCCAAAAATGCATTTTTTGAATGCATTTTTGGCTGCAGCAATGTAATTTGCGGTTTGTCACTTACACAAACCGCAAATAGGTACATTTTTTATAAAAAATGTTTGGAAGCGAATGCAAAAAACCGCATTCCGATCCGTCTTGGTAAAAAAAAATCCGAGGTTAAGCGCTTCATTGCCTCGAATATATGTAATTTTAGTTAAATTATTTCAACACAGTTTATGAATATGTAATTTAAAATGTTCGTTTGGCCAACCAAAAATGTTTCATTTTGATAAAAAATGTTTATGATTTGCAGGAAAAATAAAATATAATTTAAAGTAAATTTAAAAAATATTTTTTTTTTATAAATTGAAGTTAACTATTTCCCCCATTAGTGTAGTTAAAACGTAAGATTAAGGTATTTTAGGAAATAACTTTTTTCTAATTTTGACATTTATAGTGACACTTTATAAAACTCACTGACGTTGTAAAATATCTTAAACTTAAATTAAAAAGAATCATATTATATTTAAAATTAGAAAAAAATATTGTGTGAAACGCGTAGGAAAACACCATAACTCACTTCCTGCTCGTTAAAAATAGTGCTTTTCCCAACTGGTTACACAAATAACTATTATGTGTCATAAACAATTTTATTAAAATAATGTTAAGATAGATCGAACCATTTTTTAACAAAATTCAAATATGCACTATTTTTGAAATATTTTGATGTTTTCCATACATGTTGTCAAAAATTCAAAAATTGCTTTAGATTTTTTTCGTTGAAATCTTAATCCATCAAATAAAACAGCAAAAATCAAATTTAAATTAAAAAAACTACATGTATATATGTAGGTGTTTATATACCGATATTTTTATCTAATTGTAAGTGCAAAATATAAAACAAATAATGTTTAAAGAACTCATAAATTAATTGGCCAGGACATTTGCTTATATTTTATCTTTTTTTCTTATCAATTAATTAAGTAAAGATAGATAAATTAAAAAAACGCAGTATTTGGTCTTATTGTTTTTTTTTTAATTTTTTCTAATAACAGCCTAAAAAAAGTATAATGGAAAAGTATAAATCATAGTTTTTATTTATTTTATGTAATCTACATCTCTATAAATTGGACTGTTTATCAGAACTTTCAAACATAAGGGTAAGAAATAGTAGGGGAACAAATTAAAAGATCCTTTCGTAGTCTCAGTCATCATACCAGCGGGCCCTGTTGCCAGATTTTAAAAATAATATTTTTTGCTGAAAATTGAAATCGGTAACACTGTTTCTGCGACAGAACCTGTGCAAAGATTAGTGAAGCTTAACTTTGATTCTTAAGACATAGACCTGGAGCCGAGAGGGTTTTTGCATGTATCATAGGCCCCACACCGAGGCTTTGGGAGCTGATAGACATCGTTATTTCCCACTTTGAATTCTCGGTATGGTTAAAGTGTAGCTTTTAGGTGGGGTAAATTTTCAAACGTGTAATTATTATCCATGCCCCTGGATTATAGGCCCCACTTTTATTCTTGTTTTATGTCGTCAAGGAGGTCGTGTCATACCAATATGGCGTCACTTAAGCTCCGCCATACTGACCGAAATGTGTAATTTTTCCACTGTAGACATGGATCATGGGCCCTACGCTGTGGTTTCGTGACATTGTTAACAATAAACTGAAGAACAAAGATTTCAAAACGCCATACCTTTGGGGCATTGCCAAGTGACCGCCATAATGGGGCGTTCATTGCTAAAATGACATTTTTGCCCCATTATGGCGGCCACTTGGCGATGCCCCAGAGGTATGGCGTTTTAATTCTTTGTTCTACAGTTCATTGTTAACAAAGATCACGAAACAAAAGCGTGGGGCCTATGGTCCATGTTCGAAGTGGAAAAATTACACCTTTTGGTCAGTATGGCGGACCTTAAGTGATGCCATATTGGTATGGCATATTGGGTTTGCGGACTTTGGCGACCTTCTTGACGACATAAATCACGAATCAAAGTGGGGTCTATGATCCAGGGGCATGGAATTAATTACACGTTTGAAAATTCACCCCTTCTAAAAGCTACACTTTAGGGATGTCATACCGGAAATTCAAAGTGGGGAATAACATTATCTATCAGCCCCCAAACCTTGGCGTGGGGCCTATGATACATGCAAAAACCCTCTCGGCTCCAGGTCTAACATTAAACAGCTTCTGTGGTATCTCGGCAGTTATGTACTATATAACTCACAAGTCTACCAAAATTAACTACTTTTTCGAACTAATATTCATGTCTTATTAGAATAAATTTTGGATCATTCGAATAGGGCTTTTTTTAATTTATTTTTGGTCTCCAAAAATGACCAAAAAACTTACAATAAGGCCGCCCTGGAAGAACTTTAAAAAAAGATTTTTTTTAAATGTAATTTAATGTGTGTTTATAAAGTGCTACTTGTAATTTAAATTCCTATCTAATGCTGCAGATCCATGTATTTTGGACAATATTGATAACTTATTAGTTAGGGCATTTAATCTGACAGCATCTTCATCGGTGAATTAGCATGATAAACATTAACCTGATAATGCACAAGCAGAGCAGAGCAAGAAAAAGAGAGAAAAAGGGAGATTCGTGTTAAAGAGTTATTTAAAAACAAATTATATCAAGTACTTTTGTGCCCAAACAATAAAACATATTTCTGATAATTTTTGTCGGGTGCTTATTAAAAAGTATAGCATATATCGGGCATACGTCCTCTAATAAATATTATATACAAACAGAACATGACAGTAAACAACACCAGCTGGCAACACCCAAGGTCTAGATCACGTACGCCGATTATAAATATAAAACACGGCTAATTTTCCGAAAAACGCAACTGTGTGCAGGTTCGCAGGTTCGGTCGTTTACATCTACCATGGCTTTCGAGATTAAAAATAAAATCGCTCTTGTCACTGGAGGGGCTAATGGAATTGGACTGGAATATGTTAAAGCCCTAATAAGAAATGGAGCTAAAGTAAGTTGAGACTTTTTTATATTTTAATATTAATAATATAGATAGTTAAGTACTTCTTAAGTAATACAACCTGTGCTTTTTAAAATTTTATTTCTTTAAAAGTAAAATAACAAAAAGCAAATATACTACACATAAAAAAATTGTTTCTTTCAGTATTAATGTTTTTATTACATTTCACGTTATTTGAATTAAGACAACATACCGTTAAGAGCTACAGACTAACATGAGGACGAAGACTCAATTTAAATTTGTTTTCAATTTCAAAAAAATATAAAAATTCAAATTTTTATTAAAAATTCTCTTTCGCAAATTTTAAATAATATACTTTTTGTATTTTTTGTTTAAACCTCATAAACGGCGTTACAAAAATGCTTTTAAAATGCAGTTTTACATATTCTATAGTCCTAGCCTGAATACAGAATCAAATGTCCATTTAGCCGGGCAAAAATATTTAAATTCAGAACAATTAAATTAGCGATTGGGGAACAAATTTTAAATAATTTATTTTGCTATCTTAAAACTTAAATTATATTATTTTTATAATTTTTAAGAATAAGCAACAAATTAACTAGAAAAATAGAAAAACTATATTTAATTAAAACTGTCTGATGCACCTACATATAAAGTGAGGTTTAAAAAGTAAATTGCGGTTTAAAATAAACTTTGTAAACAAAATTTTAATTTTTAATTTACAACTTTGCCCAGAAATGTAGCAATGGCTTCTTAAATCGAAATTTAGAAAGGATCTTGAAAATATTGTTTCGTTGTTTTTAAACTGTAAGTATGTATCAGTCCAGGTGGGGCAATAAGGGTGAAATACTTCATAATAAAGTCAAGCTTTCGAAAATATCTATTTTCGTTTTTCTTCAGGTATACAACATGGAAAAACCCCAATAAAAAAGGCACAATTTTAGTAATACTACCAACAAAATGTATTTTTTAAGAAACTAGTGATATCAAGAAACCCGAGTTTTGCAATGGATAGTTTAACAGTCACAAATCAATGATAAAAAAATATTCCCTTATCAATCATTATTAAATTTCATGCCGGATACACAAAGTATTAATAAATCTACTTACAATTTTTTTCTCTTTTTTACGATTATGGAAGGCATTTTTTGCGATTATTATTTTGTGGAATGCGTATATAAGATCCGGGCATATTAAGTTCGTAGTTAAGATAGAATTACACTGGGGACTATTACGTTTGCTACACATGGGAAACTTTTTTAATTATGATTTTTTTAGAAATTTTTATTTTTTATAAAAGTTTGTGACACGAATAAAAACAAGATAAACTTTGTAAGGTGGTGATAAGGCATCCACTTTTATAAAGAATAAAACTTTCTGGCAAATTAAAATTTAAAAGAAATCCCATTTGTTGCAAATTTAATGTACCACACTGTAAATTTTGATTTTTACTTTTTTTTAAATTTTGAATTAACACATAACGGCCGAGTGATGATCGCGTTGTTAAATTTAGCAATGGACTTAGCAGTTTAGAATGTTTATCAAAACGTCATTGTCAGTGTTATTCAATGATTTTGGTAGGCAACCTGTCAAAATCTGACATTTTGTTAAACATTCTAAACCGTTGTCAACTTAGCAAATTGTTAAAAGTTAACAACGGTTTAGAATGTTTAACAAAAGTCAGATTTTAACAGGTTGCCTACTAAAATCATTAAATAACAATGACAATGACGTTTTGTTAAACATTCTAAAGTGCTAAGTCCATTGCTAAATTTAACAACGCGATCATCACTCGGCCGTAAGTGTTTTAAATGTTCATAAAAATTTGAAAAAAACCTATACGTTAAATAAGATTTTCCTATATTGACATTATTATTATTATTAAAAGCTTTTTTCTTGTGAAAATACTTATTTGTGCAACCAGTTTTGAAACAACACTATGTTTCGTAACAAGCGGATTTCTGCGGAACGCGTTACACACAATATTTTTTTCTAATTTTGAATATAATGATTCGTTTTAATTTTTTCAAATTTTGACATTTAAGGCGACACTTTTTAAACTCATTGACTCACCAGTTGCGAAGAAACCTTGTATTTCGTGCAAAACTTGTGAGTTTTGCACGAAATAGAAAGTTTCTTCATTTCCTATATTCTTACGTGCACACAGCCACAATCAAGTTTCAAAAATTTTACTTTTCGTAACTAGTTATGAAAACTAAGATATTTGACAACGTCAATTAGTTTTGAAAAGTGTGTCACTTTAAATGTCAAAATAAGAAAATATAATATTATATTATATTATAAGGATTAAAAGGCATCTTTTTTGTACGAGCAATTTTTGCAGTTGCAAGGCGGAGTGCAGCGCAGCCGAGCGAATGCAAAATTGCGAGTAAAAATAAGCACTTTTAGTCCGTATGATATATACTATTTTTTCTCCAACCAAGTCAAATTAATACATTTAATTATTCAAAAATTATTTTTTTAATCCTAAGATTAAAAGTAGCACTTTTAATCCTAGGATTAAAAGTGTTGCTGAGCAACGAGCACATTTTTGTACGGTATGAGAATTGATAGCTTTTGCACCTGAAAATAGTACAAAAATGTCAACATTTTTTGACGGTTGGAGAAAAATAATATTTGTGAAATTTTAGAGTTTTATTAAATATCGTTGCAACAAACCCAAAGTTGGTTGGTAGCCAAAAAATATAAATCAAGTTAAATTTAATTTAAAAAAGTGATTCAAAAGTGATTTGGTCGTAACTATATTAAAAAAGTATTATATTAGAATAAATAAGATTTGTAATATGAAGAAGTGACTTAAAATTAAAAGAAAAATAAAAATCCGAATAGGAGCCAATGACTAGGTTTTTATGCCTACCTTTTGATTTTAAATAACTTTTTTATTTAACATTTTATTATGTCAAAGATTGCTGTAAGAGTATATATATATATATCTAGTGGACAAAATAAGATACCTAAAAAACCGTTATGTATGCATAGTAACCAAAAATACTAACACTTGTTAGTGCAAGCACAATAATCATTAACAATAATATTATGTTAAAAAAACTTTTAATTTCATCAATTAACCTATGTTCAGAATTTTAAATGCAAAATATTAATAAAACTACAAGACTTGAAAGCGGTCAGGGGGTTTATTTTAATTTAATATTATGTAAAAAGTCCGGAACGTACTGTTTCCGGGCGTATTGCATGCGATACTTATTTGATAATTATTTGAAAAGTACCCACTTAACAAAGTAGCTGCACGAGAGACCAGTCCGGAAAGAACTCACTTTCGGATTAGTCTAAAGCCGCGTTTACACCAAAGTCTTCCACTAAGTTTTTCACAAGTTGCAGCAATTTGTTGCTTTTTCTACAAAATACAGCAACTTTTTCTGTTTTCCACTTGTGAAGAGACAAATCTTCCACTAAATTTAGGTTTCCCCCGGAGTGTACCCGCCTTTACACCAAAGTCTTCAACTAAGTTTTCCACAAGTTGCGGCAATTTGTTGCTTTTTCTACAAAATACAGCAACTTTTTCTGTCTTCCACTTGTCGAGAGACAAATCTTTTACTTAATTTTAGTGTCCCGCGGAGTGTCGGTAAAGATCAAAGAAAGTTGACAACTAGTAGAAAACTAGTAGAGAACTAGAGAACTACTACCTAAACCTTTCGCGCCAATTATTTGGCAACAAGTTTTCCACTTGTTTCTCCAAATTTAAGAAGAGCAACTTTTAGTTTTCTACAAAAAATCTTCCACTTGTTGCTCCAATTTGAGAAGTGCAACTTTTAGTTGACAACTTTTAGTTTTCTACAAACGATCTTTTGACAACTTATAGTTGTCAACTTTGGTGTAAAAAGATCAAAAAAAGTTGACAACTAAAAGTGAAAGATTTGTTGCTGCACGCTTTGAACAAGCAACTTGTAGAACACTAGTGGAGAACTGGAAAACTACTGCCTAAACCTTTCGCGCTAATTCTTTGGCAACAAGTTATTCACTTGTTTCTCTAAATGTGAGGAGAGCAACTTTTAGTTTTCTGCAAAAAACCTTCCACTTGTTGCTCTAATTTAAGAAAAGCAACTTTTAGTTTTCTACAAACAATTTTTTGTCAACTTTTAATTGACAACTTTGGTGTAAACGCGCCGTAACATGCAAGTTTTTTTGGACTAGGAACTTTTTAATACGGGTTCTGAAAGAAAAATCGTAAAAAGAACTTAAATAACAAAACTACTGATTATGGTTAAGTCCATTTAATTAGTTTGAGTAATATAGAGCCGTAATATTTTTTTAAATTTAAATCTAGTAAGTATCCAATAAGTATGCACGTGTACATATTAGTAATGATATGGAGAGCGATAAATAATTAGCACTTGTGATTTAATCACCTATCTAAACATATTTTTTTTTTTAATTGGAAGCTTCCGATTGTTATATTAAAAAACAATAAATAATCAATGGTATTTAAATTTTATCAGTTTATATATTAAATTTTGGCACACAAAAATTATTGTTTCTACTTGCAAACTCCTAAAAAAAATGTTTAAGAGATTTTTTAACTCTCAAATTGTGTATGATTCAGTACGATAACTCCCATTTGTAAGCTTTTTGTACAAGACCACAAGAGTTTAAATCTTACTTTGTCAATTAACTTATTTAGTTTAAACATGCGTCATTCCATTACGATGACTTTTAGTATTAATGAAATGTTGATCATAACTGAAGCTAATTAATATAAACAAACAGAACGCAAATATGCACTGCTTAAATTTTGGGCCAATACTAAAAGCATATCAGCAGTAGGATGCGTTAAATAATATACAGGGTAAGTTTTTTAAAACCTGACATAGGCTATTTCTTTTATTTGAACAGTTAGAGCATTGGTTCCAAAAGCAGAGTTGTTTGAGATAACCCAATTAAGAAAAATCGCAAAAAATATTTTTACAGCCTTGTCAGTTTTGTCAGCAAATTCAAAAAAGGTATTTTTTAAATGGCAACACCGCATTTTTTTCATTAGCGTTTAATAGGTTTTAAAGTTCTCTACAAAAAACTTCATATACCATTTTTTGTTGGAGTAGCCATTTTTTAATAATCGGCAAAATTATTTGGTTTTGGCCTATTTCTTAAATAAGGAAAATTAAAAAAAAATAAAACAAGCTAAGTAGTGGCAAAAAACACAAAATTTAACTAAGGTTAGTTAAATTTTGTATAAAATATACTTCAGTGAAAAAAATGTAAAAAAGAGCAAACAACTTAGAACTTTAGAAAGAATGTTATAAGTCCTAATAATTAAAAATAATTAATATAAACACAGGAGTAAAAAAATATTTTTCAAAAAATTTCTGTTTTGCATAATTTAATACGTTTAGAAATTCCTAACCCCTTAAAGTGTAAAATAATTCCCTTGGAAACCTTACAACTACTATAAATAATTAACAAATAATAACCATATTACAATAAACAACCTTTTTAATAAAAATTAAATACAGTTACCTATTAAGGTTAAAAATAATTAAAAAAACATACCACAATTATGCAACTATTTCAATATTTTGGCAGCAAAATATTTTAATATGGGTTTAAAACACCCATCACACTTTAAATTTGTATCTGTATTGTTTACTATAGCTATTTTAAGACTTTATGATTGTTATAAATTTTAGTTTCTCAGTTCACCAAGTACTCATGTTAAGTAAATAAAAGCCAAGCCATCATACTACGGTTTATATTATTTTTTGGTAATCAATAAAAAAAAATGACAAAACCATAAATTTTAATATAAATCCATTTATCAGCTCCTTGAAATTATATGTTATAAAAAAATAAAAATTCTCTACTGTTTTGGGTGACGTTTGGGATACTCCGATTGCGCCCGATTTTCCCAGTATCCTAAGAATGAGATTGTCGGGTAAACGTGAATTGACACTATTGACATATTATTTATGTGCTGTTCTTTGTTAATTTTACAATCTATAGCTTAAAAACTACAGACAAACACATCCTTTAATAAACCTTAGGTTAGGTTACATTCTTGGTCAGTTTTCTGTTCTCTATCGCGTTCGAATTATTCCTAGTATCTTATTGATGACGTCACCTGCTCGATACCTGCCATGCCTGCTCTATCGAGCGTCAAAGTGAACTCAATCTTGGTGTATACAAGTAGTATTACCTCGTTTTAAGGCATTTTAAAGAAAATATCCTGTTTTTTATGGTATCCACTAGAACTATTCCCTAGACGCGTTTCGCCCGCCCTAAGGGTCTCTTTAGCAGAGCTGTAGATAGTGCACAGTGAATAATAGACAGAAAAAGCGCCTTTTAATAAAAAAATATTATTTTTTATCGGTAAGATATTTCATTTTACTATTGATGCCTTACTGAAATCACATTCAACAAAGTTGGCATTAAATTTTACCGGTGAAACTTGTTTTTATGTATCTTGCATATTATGCAATTTTCTTGGATTGATTTAGCTTTTAGTTACTGAAACTCCATTTTAATTATCTTAAAACAAACACAATTTTACGTGTAATTAATTCCAATATATTAGAAACTTTAAACGTTTGGACTTCGAACGTGTGGTTGTTTTCATTAAAGTTTAAAGTGTTTGAGTTAGTAAAGTACACATAAATCCTTAGTTATTATGTATAACTATATGTAATATTTAAAAAATAACCAATACAAATTTAGCGAGTTCCACAAAAATATTAGTTAACTGTAACTTTTAACGGCACTTACAATAACCAATCAGAACGCTAGTTTATGTTTGTTTTATCTTTTGTTGTTAAGGGACACACCAAATATGTTTTTTTAGTACTTATTTCTTTCCTGAGTGCGAATAAATTATCATTAATAAACTGGAAAATGGCCTGGCCATTAGTTGTAATAATATGTTTTTGTCAGTTGTCTAAATAGAAAGTGTTTAGCTGTTAACTAACTAACGTGGAACAATTTTGTTAATTATTGCGGCAAAATTGCGTGTTTATAATGTCTAGTTTTTTTAGGGGTAGCTAAACTTTTAGTATTGACTAATTATTTTAGAAAAAAATAAGATAATTTAAGTAAAAGGATTTTTTGGTGTTTTTCCAATATATATATATATATATATATATATATATATATATATATATATATATATATATATATATATATATATATAATATATACACTGAGCAACTTATTTAACGCACAATCAAAATTTTGTCTCAACTTTGATCTTATGTATTTTCGTTATTTTTTGTTCGTTTTTATTGATTTTTTTGTTAGTTTGTAGTTTTTTTTTTAAGAATATCACTACGTTAGGTGTTTTGGGTAAAAAAGTTTTTTTATATTATACCGAGTGTTAATAAAATGGTATTTTTTTTTTGAAAATTTGAAACACCCTGTAGCATATATTAGCTATTTCAAGTTACTTCAATTATAGCTAAATTAAAGCCGCTACTTTTATTTACATTTTCTTTTTTTATTTTTTTGTTTATCTCTTTTACTTCATAACATATCCTTTTTTGTTATACATGATTTTTATTAAATTATTTTACTTTTTTTTGCTAAGTACTCAGTACTTATTAAACTGAACTAATCCCTCATTTTGCTTTTTTGTTTCCCTTGATATCTGAGTTACTGCGAACGAGTTAAGGTGTTTAAAAAAAAAGTTATAATAAGACATGAAACAAATTTAAAAAAACACAACCTCAATTGTACGAATTGATTTAATTAATGAAACAACAATAAATAACTAACTAAAAAAACAAATTTATTACAGAATCAGTATCTGGTGTTTCTACCCCTGCAGCGAATGACCTCTCGACATCTGTTATTTATGCTTAAAATTAAGGTTCTTATTTTGTTCTAAGTCATTCCATAATTCGACCAGACTTTCGGACAATTCTTGTAAATTTTGTGGTTGACGTCCTTCACTTCGTAACCGTCGACCAATATAATCCCAAAAATTTTCGATGGGATTTAAGTCGGGGCTACGGGCTGGCCATTCTATGTAATTTATTCCAACTTCTGCAAGATAATTTCTTACGATTCGAGCAGTATGGGGACGCGCATTGTCATGCATTAGTAAAAAATTAGGTTAGCTTTAAACGCATAAGGCACAACATGTTCTTCAAGAATATCTGTAATATACCTTTCAGAATTAAGACTTCAATTTACAATTACCAACTCAGTTCGACCCGTCAAAGATATTCCACCCCACACCATGACCGATCCACCTCCATATAAAGTTGTGTGCAAAAAATTGCATGACTGTATCGCTCACCTGGTCTGCGATAGACGCGGGTACGTCAGTCACAATTAAACAAGTTAAACCTCGGCTCATCAGTCCAGAGAACACGTTCCCAATCTGCTTCCAACCAATTTACATGCTCATTAGCAAAATTTAATCTGGCTCTTCGATGATCTACTGTTAATGCGGGTCCTCGAGCAGCAATTCTGGGTCTTAAATTTGCTTCTCTTAATCGTCGACGCACAGTTTGAATACATTTGAGTGGACCACCTGCACCTTGAAGTTCTGATCTTAAATTTCTTTCAGTTGTAAATCGTTGTCGCACAGCACTTACTCTTAAAAAACAATATTGGTTAGGAGTTGTAACACGACGTCTTCCTTGACCGGTCCGCCTGGAATGTTCTCCTGTTTCTGCAAACCTTTTAATAACCCTCGCTATAGTGGTGTGCCACACTCCTACCTACGAGCTATGCGGTTGTAACTCCACCCTTCAACATTTAATCTAAGCGCCTCAACACATTCATCACGTGTTAAATTTTTTATTTTGCCGTTCCATTATTATTCACTAATTATTGCTGGACTGTCAACAAAAAACCGATAACACAAATTTCACTTTATTTTCCATAGTCTTCTAAAATGAAATCCAATTGTCACTTTATTTTCCAAAGCCTTCTAGCTGTTTAAGTTTTTGATAAATGGATTTTAAGTAATAAAAACAAGTGGTGTTTCAAAACAGTGTATTTCATAAAGTAACAGAGATAAACAGAAAAGTAAAAAAAGAAAATGTAAATAAAAATAGAGGCTTTAATTTAGCTATAGTTGGAGTAACTTGAAATAGCTAATATATGCCACAGGGTGTTTCAAATTTTCCAAAAAAAAAACCATTTTATTAACACTCGGTATAATACCAAAAAAAAATTTTTTTACCCAAAACACCTAACGTAGTGATATTCTTAAGAGAAAAACCTACAAACAAAAAAAAACAATAAAAACGAACAAAAAATAACGAAAATACATAAGATCAAAGTTGAGATAAATTTTTGATTGTGGTTATATAATATATATATATATATATATATATATATATATATATATATATATATATATATATATATATATATATATATATATATATATATATATATATATATATATATAGAAATCTAATTATTTTATTATTTTTAAAATAAATACACTTAATAAAAATAAGTAATAAATAATAATTAACATAAATAAAAAAAACTTTCTTTTATACAAATATGAAGGGACACCTGTTTAAATTACTTATTAGAGCATACCAATATTTTTTAAAAATTATTGAATATTCGAAACATGTGCACGTAATAATAATAAAAGTGTCCCTTTTTATTCGTAGTAAATTATTTTGATTTAATTAAAAATATAACTTGTTAATTTACATTAAGTTAATATATATATATATATATATATATATATATATATATATATATATATATATATATATATATATATATATATATATATAATAATAATAAACAGAAATTAAGTATGATTTGGCAGTTTTTACCAAAATTATACCACATTTGCATCAAGTTTGACGCTATTTCATTGGGGTATCTTCTATTTTTGTACAAAATTAAATATACCAGCATTATTAAGTATCACGCTTACATTTAAAAGTTAATTTTCATATAAGAAAATAATTTTAGAGGGTTTTAAATAAATTCCATTAATACATATCGTAGAAAACTACAAACAATTTGGGAAAAAATAAAAATTGTACTAGAGAGCTAAAAATTGGTATGTGGGTGTAAAATTAAAAAATATGCAACTTTTCCCTATACCATTCTTCAAAATTTTAAAATATAATGCTTCATTTTACGATTTAAAAAAAATGTCAAATTTGTTAGCTAAAAAGAGTCACGTGATCATCCTTATACACATTATTTGGCATGATTTTTGAAGCAAAAACTTTTGTCAAAAAGAAAGTTTACCCAAATTAATTAGGAAAAAATTTTCCCATTTGATACAGACTTTATGGGTGACACTGTATATTACATACAACGTAATACAACATAATTCATAAATTATGTTGTATTATCTTGGGTATGTATAGGTTTTTGTGGTGATTAAAACGATATCCTGGTGGGTTTTATTAAAAGATGACTTTATTTTGTCATATCCTAAAAATAATTAAAAAGTTTATAAATTTAATGAACGAGATAAAATGGCCACGTACATTAATTAGGGTTAGAAATCGAAAAAACAATACAGTTAAGGATAACATTTGACATACATTTATCATCTTAAAATTACAAAAATTTTAACAGTTTTGAAGTTTAAAATTTTTTGTACAAATACCTTCAGAATTGGAAACACATATTTACTAAAATGTAAAGTAGATGAAGTAATTTTATTTTTTAATTTGACGCACTGAACTGAAGTTTATGGTAATTTCTCTCAGAATTTAAAATTGTTGGATTTTTGAAATTAAACTCATGTTTTGCTGTCTGTTTGTGCTTGTGCAAGGCGGTGGATGCGTTTTTGATGTGTGCATTTATGTCCGTTTATTCGATTTTTTACGTATTGTGTTGTCATACCAATATACATATTTACTTGGGCAGTTTAAGCACGGTATCAAATAAATGACCTTTAATCTTTTTTTATTTGGTATTTTGCTTTTGATTTGAGAATGTTAAGATCCTAAAACATTGTTTGCTTTGTGACAGCCTGTTATGACCATTTTACTTAATTTTTTTTATTTTTTTCTAACAGTTGATTTACGTATGATAGAGCTATACAGTGTGGTCATTTAACTGTGCAAGATATGGGATTTTTTTATTAATTACACAATCAAAATACAAATATTGCCGAAAGTTGGTGCATGTTCGATAATCATATTAGATGCACTTAGAACGGTCGCAAGTCAAACAACATACAGGGTAGGTCAAAAAATATAAAAAACTGTACAGGAGTAGAGTACTCTTATAAATTATTTTTTATTAAAAATTAATTTACAAACATAAAAGCTTCTAAATAAATCTTAGGAGGCCATAGTCTGCAATTTTGGCATAAATCTTAATTCTAAATTTTTTTTTATAATATTTCGTTAAAGGGTACTTTACCCCTGTACAATTTTTATATTTTTTGGCCCACCCTGTATGCTGTTTGACTTGCAACCATTCTAAGTGCACCTAAGATGATTATTGAACATGCGCCAACTTTCTGCAATATTTGTAATTTGATTGTGCAATTAATAAAAAAAAGTCCATATGTTGCACGCATAAATGACCACACTGTTTATGTATTTTGTAATTTGTCTACTATAATTTCTCTTTTCTTTGTTGTTATATTTATATATATATATATATATATATATATATATATATATATATATATATATATATATATATATATATTATGTGTGTGTGTGTTCGTTGTTTAGTTATTTTTCGCAAGGCTAGATCCCTTCATAATGTATGAAAGAATTTAGATTTTTATATAATTTAAAATAATTATAATATTTTCTATATTCTGGGGAAAACAGTTAAATTATCTTTTCACTAAATTAATCCCAAAAAATTAAAATAGTTATTAAATATAGGTAAAAGTAATTACTTACTATGATCTTTTTACAAGATGTTGTAAATCCGACACCTTAATTTACTACAAAAGATACAGGGTCAGTTAAATTACCAAAAAGATAAAAAATTAAATGCTCAATAAGATGTTATCTACAAATTTAAGAGTATCACAAAAACTTTTCTCTAATTTGTTAAGTTATTTTAAAAATGTATTTTGTGATATTTTTTTCTATTATCAACATTAAGTATTTTTATATTAGATGTTTCGGATTGCACATATCATATTTTTTTAATTTTAAATGTTAATCAACATTTCTTTATTAATTTTTTGGTGTTTAAACTTTACTAAAAAATTGTAAAACTAATTTATTAGTAAAATAATTAATACAAAAATGGTATAATTATATTAGGTACCTATTTGCCAATATTAACATCTTAAAAACAAAGTTTTTAATCTTTGATTTTGGTTTTCGATTTTGAAAAAACCTCCAGGTAAAGGTTGAATTTGTAAAAATACTTGTACAAACGATTCAAAAATTTGCCTCTTGTCTAAAATAGCTTAATAAATAGTTTAGGTTTGCAGCGACTTATAGAGTATATTAACTAAAGATAGCGAGCCTAAACTTACCGTTGCCCGGTGTTTTAAATTTTGCAGATAAAGATTCATGTTTTACAGGGATGCAGTTTTTTATATTGACTATGTCTTTTCTGTTTTAATAATATCTACTATTTTAAATAAAATAAGAAAAAGTAATATTTACAAAAAAAATATCTTATAAAGTATTCGAATTTTTATAAAATTTATTAGGACATATTATTTTTATTTAAGATGAGACTTTGTGTATAAAAAAATGTAATTAATTATTTAAAGTTTAAATAATAATTCTATATAAATCTCTTGAATGTTTACTCTTTTGGCACTATAGTGTTTTAATAACTTTTTTTTAAATCATTAAAATAGAAACCGAAACAATGGAAACTGGTTATGAAACAGCCAGTATTTGTAGCCTTTGTTTATCTATTTCAAAGTAATTCTTCGGTTACAAACTAAAAAGGCTTCATTTTAAATTTTGTTGTTGGAATTTATTTTAATCAGTTGTTTCAATAGCCAGCTAAAAATTATTATTATTTCAAAAGTTGCACAGGCCTAAATTTAAAGGTAAAGGGTACTTTAAAATTTACGATGAAAAAAATTAAAGAAGAATTGAAAAACTTACGTGCCAAGCAAATCATGATAAAAACTTAGATATTGCTTTCTGTTAAACAAAAAGTAATATTTTATTTTTTATGCAGAAAGTTGCGTCATATATTTGCCAATTAAACGCAAATAATTAAAATTTCAAATTGCTTTTTCTCAAAATCATAAAATTTGACATAAGCCCGTTTTTCTCCTGTACCCTTTCCTGGGTTTAATAAATGCAATTTAAAATTTGGCTGATGAATTTTAGTTCGTATTTAATTAAATATACATTGATTGTTGCTACCTACGACTAAGGTCGATATAGCGTAAAAAATTTACGTTAAACTTCAGATTAGTTTACATTTTGACGCAGTAAAAGTTTAGAAGTAGCGATTGAATAGGTAGTTAAATATAAAATGCTGCAATAATTAAAACGCCATTAACAAGGGACATAGAGCAAAAAAATAATATGCTCATTTTATGCAGGCTTAATCTTAATTTTATTTTTTCACCATACTATAACAAATCTTAGAAATGATTTCAGTTTAATGAAATTATGGAATGTAAAAATTAATCATTTAGTTTAATAGGTTATTTAAATAAGTTTATCTTGGTTTTCCGTTTATGTGTTAATATTTCTCGTTTGGGTGTATCTTTTTTTATTCTGTTTTATTTTTTGTCTTTAAATTGAAACGGATGTCTTTTTTAAAAAAATGTAATAATTTGTACGTTATACTACCATATTATTGACATATAATTAAAAAATAAATAGAGCTGTTTTGAATAAATAAAAACGTAGTAAGTACACACATTTTTAATACATTATTTAAAAAAACAAGAGTTCTATATCTTTAACTCAGAAATTGTAGTTTTTTATTTTAAACTATATTAAAATGAAATTTAAATTTGGCTTAAATTAAAGTTGAAAATTTCTGTTGATGGATACCTAAACCATTTAAGCTATTATAAAGATAAAAAGATTTAAAATATAGTATATGGTTTTTATGGTATTCTGCAGTTCACATCTATTTCTAAAGTTTATTATTATTATTATTTATTATTTTATTTACAGAATGTAGCTATTGTTGACATTTACCAAAATGGCGATAATGTAGCCCAGGAAATTAATAAACAGCAAGGAAACGAAACCGTCATCTTTATTAAAGCAAACGTAATCAACAAAGCTGAACTTGCAGGTTTGTATTAAACATAGTACTAAATAACATTTGTTCTGATCTGTTTTCACATTATGTTACCACTACGCTAAGGGCAGATGAGATTCCTATAGAAAACAACACGTTCCAAGAATTTTAACAAGTGTCGCACCACTAGGCGCATGTCGTGCTATTTTGTTGATTTTGGTTCCCTATAAAACACGTGCTATATCCTATACATACACGTCACATGCGTTACAATTTTCACCCTAAGTAACACGCAAGTCGAAAAAGTTCATGTAACACTATTAAAAGGTACCTAAATGACTTATACAACAAAAGTTGTACCAACATTACGTTTTCTTGGGCTGAAAATTACACATTACATGAATTTTTATAAGTTAAAGTTAAGCAGGAACAAGCGTGCAAGATAAAAAGAAGAATATATGTATAAACTTTCTCTCTCGCTTCAAAATGCTGATTAGTCGACAGGAAGGGGCTGACCAATCATCACACACAGCAGGGTATATACCCTTCCACTAACCACTCAGTACTTTGGAGCGAAAGAAAAAGGTTATATACCTATTCTTCTTTCTCTCTAGCACGCTTGTTCGCACAGCCAAGCGGCAAGGCGGCCTCTATGGAATATGCTCGAAGAATCCAACCTACTTTTTTTTGTTATTGTTTTTCTTAAAAGAAAAAAGTATTTCTGTAGGGATTTTCTTTATAAAATAATAATATAAACTATTAGAGCCATTATTCTAATGTGTTTGATAATAGTTTTTTTTTTGTTTTATACTTTATACAACCAGGGGTATTTGCTGTACTGTTTTAAAAGCACAACACTATTCCCGGGACCAAAATATTTAAAGAAGTAGTTGGAAGTAGCACACAAATATATTAAAACTTAAACTTAAACACCTCTTTTTCATATTAAAAAATAACGGCTAATTTTAACATTAGGACTTGTTCTAGATTATTTGCTTTCCTTTTTGATTTTAAGCGCAAAAATATCTCCATGCAACGAGCAAATATTTTTGTTATTTCTGGGCACGGAAAGGTTATCAAAAATGTGACCATGTCACACGGGCTTAAGTGACGAACAAGACCTAAAATATTAATAGAATGTTTTTTTAAGACATTAAATTAATATAAAAAGTCAAAAAAATAATTAATTTGAATAAAAATTGTGTAAAAATATTTTGTAAAAAAAATATTTATTTATATCAATTTTTCTTCGGATTTTAAACGGGTAAAACCACAGAAATAATTTCACTTGATTAGGACTGAGCCTAATTTTTAAAAATCTTTGCATTACATAATAAAATAATTTACCTATTAACTTAAATTCCATAGATTTAGATTACCTTTATTGTTTTAGCCGCCTTCGAAAAAACATTTTCAACATTTAAGGGACTTGATATAGTTATTAATAATGCTGGTATTATGTACGATGCTGAATGGGAGAAGCAAGTAGCTCTTAATTGCGTAAGTAATAATAAATATTTTGTATTTTCAAAAGCTTTACATCAAACAGACAACTGCCTATTAAGTGTGTTCTACGCACTTCTTGTCCTATGGGAAAATAAAGTCCCTTTAATGTAATAAAGTTCTGCATTAAATTGCAAATAAACAGAAAAGTTTATCACTACCAGCAGTATATAGGGTATCGACAAAAACGTAAAATTTACTTAAAAGTAAAATACTTTTATTTCGTATAATTTAAAAAAGTTATTTAATAGAATTCTTTAGAGACATTTTTTGTACCTAATTACGTAATTACAACTTTTACATATGGCAAAAACTGAGTGGGACACACTGTAAACATTAATAAAGTACGGCACTGTGTTTTCAGAAAAAACTCAGGTATATTAATAATAAATCATGCATAAATCGTTTATTACAAAAACAATATGATTTTATGTTAGGAATATTTTGATAAGTAAATAAAAAAGGGTAAACCTATGATAAATTACTTCTAGCCAGAGAAAATATTAATTTTAATTTTATTTTTAAAAAAGATTTATTGAACGAACTTGCTCGATGAAATTTTTAACTTTTTACAAAAAAATATAATATTGGTTAAAATTTATAAATAAACTTTTTCAGGTGTAAAAAAAAATTTAAAAAAAATGCATCCTAAATAAAATGAATTAAAATACATAATATCAAAAATAATAAGACAGTGTATTTGATATCACATAAACCAATAAAAAATACATTAAAAATTAGAACAGATTATTTATGTTACCATTTTAATTATCTAAATATTATTAAATTAATATTTTATTCTCTTTTTTAGAAATTAAAACTTCTTTTACCATTAAAAACAATATTAATTTATAAAATGAACATGCTGCTTTAAATTTATTTTATTTTGTTTTATAGTATTTATCTTAAAATATTCTTTACAAACATGACCCTAATGGTTTTTTTGTTCATGTTCTATTTTTAAGGCTTTGTATTTTAAAAACTAAGCAATTCTGAATGTTTACAAGATACATGTTTGCATATTTTTTAATTCAGAAATCATCCTTAAATTTTTTTAAATCTTAGTGACAATCTACTTAACCTATATTTACATTGATTATTTAAACTTTTATTTATTTTAGAATGCTGTCGTTGAAGGAAGCCTTTTAGGAATTAAATACATGGGCAAAAATAATGGTGGTAAGGGAGGTGTAATCGCTAACATTGCTTCTATATTAGGTTTGCAAAAATTGTCTGGCTGTCCAGTATATGTTGGCACTAAACATTTTGTTCTTGGATTAACAACTTCTTTTGGTACTCCATACTACTGGGATTTGACCGGAATTAAATTTGTTACCATGTGTCCCGGTGTGACAGATACCCCACTAATTTCCGAGGCTGGAAGATTTGCCTTACAAGGCTTTCCTGATCTCGGAAAGCTTTTAGCTTCAGAGTTGGGAAGTCTACCGGCTCAAGAGTAAGTAGATAATATATTTTTATTTAATTGATACAAAATTTAAAATTTGTGAATTATTTTGGTGTAAGTCCTTTAAAATTGTAACTAATATTAAAAGGGATTTTCAGCGTTTAGCAATATTAAAATAATTTGTTTAATATTTTTGAATAATTAAGCCCATTACCATAAGTTTTTTTGATTGATAACTGAGTTATTTTTTTAACAAAAACAACAAGTATGAACTTGTGCCACTCTTTCCCTGGCTCCACTTATGCAAAAAAAAACGTCAATTTTAAATAAATTCCCCACAAACTATCAGTAGGAACGCCACGAGTCAAAGCGTCGTTCCAAAAATCAAGCGCCAGCAGAATTTTTACCGACGATGCGGCACGACGGTTTTGCCCCACTGACACGGGTTTTTGGCATATTTTACACAATAACCGTAGCCTGTGGGGCCCTTAACAGAAATAATAGAGGGTGACCAAAATCATAATGCTGATTGGTCTCATTTCCAGCAAGATGGAGCAGCTTCTCACTATGTTGAGCCTGTAAGAGAATTTTTAAATGATTGATTCTTTAAACGGTGGATTGGAAGGAGAGGCCCAATTGAATGGCCTGCCTGGTCACCTGATTTATCGCCTTTAGACTTTTTTTCTTTGGAGACTCTTGAAAAATAAATATTTTGCTGTTGCCAATGGATTACATCAGAGTGCAGAAGCATAACACCTAATATGTTACACAATGTTAGAAATAAATTTAAACAAAATATGTATTATTTTATGGAAGCAAATGGGTCCGTTTTAAGCACTTGTTAAAGTAACGTCTTAATAAATCAATTAAACAATTTAATGTACTAATGATTGGAGTTGTTTTCATTCTTAATCACTAAAATGTATTTGTATTTTTCATTATTACTAAAATTATATTATTAATTTTCTTAAAGCTGTTTTGCAATAACTGTTTAATTAAAATTCAACATCGCATCTCCGCGTATACGATCCCAGGTAACTCGGTGGTATGTATCTGAGGAACCATCGCTGTCTGATCACAGGCACATCTTCCTGGCGATCTCTGCATTTCAGAGGCCAATGGAGGAGTACCGTGATCCGAGGAGCACGGACTGGGAGAAATACAAGGAAACTTTGACCATCAACTGCAGTTACGTCAAAACCAGCATTAGGAACACTACTGACATAGAGCTTGCTTCCTGCGAACTACTGGAGGCTATTACAAACTCTTATCAGAATCACTGTCCTCTAGTAAAGCAAACCGCCATGAAAAAGTCTACCTGGTGGAATAACGAACTACTGGAGCTAAGGAAAAAAACCCGCAACAACAGAGCGAAGAAAACGGGTGAGTGGGATGAACATCAATCTGCACTCACCGAATACAATAAACGGGTCCGTAAGGCCAAACTGGATTCATGGAGGAAATACTGCCAGGAGGTTGAAAATACCAGCACGGCAGCCAGACTCCAAAAAATCCTGTCAAAAGATCCGGTCAATCCTGTTGGCACTTTAAAAAAACCAGATGGAACCTACTCTGAAACTGGCAGGGAAACTTTGGAGATTTTGCTCCAAACACATCTACCAGGATCAAGAGAAACTCAACTTAATGAGACCTACCCAGACGTCAATGTTCCGAATATTCGGCCCACAAGAAGCGACTGGGAAGTAGCAAAGGAAGTCATAACCTACGAAAAAATCGAGTGGGCAATTGAATCATTTGAAGCCTACAAAGCACCTGGACCTGATGGGATAACCCCAGCACTACTACAGCAGGGAAAGCAAACCCTAGTTCCACTGCTTTGCAAACTCTTCCGTGCAAGCCTAGCTACGAGCTATTTGCCAAATGCATGGAAGCAGACTAAAATGGTCTTCATTCCAAAGCCGGGTAAGGACTGCTCCCAGGCAAAGGGACTTAGACCAATTACATTGTCGTCTTTTATGATAAAAACAATGGAAAAACTGATCGACAGGTATGTCAGGGAAAACTCTCTTACAGAGAGGCCACTCCACAAAAACCAACATGCCTATCAATCAGAAAAATCATGCGAGTCTGCTCATCATCAACTGGTGACCAGATTAGAACTCGCACTGAACAACAAGGAAATCGCGCTTGCTGCATTTCTTGACATTGAGGAGCTTTTGATCGAACCTCCTTCAACTCAATGGCCGCGGCTCTTTCCAGACATAATGTTAACGACACCATTTGTAGGTGGATAAACAACATGTTACTTGGCAGACGAGCGCAAGCAACGTTATTCAGCGAAACAATGGAGGTGTCAGTGGTCAAAGGATGCCCACAGGGAGGGGTTCTATCCCCACTACTGTGGGATATGGTTGTTGACGAACTCCTGGTGGAACTGAATAATAATGGCTTCTATACCCAGGGGTATGCGGATGACATCACTATACTTGTCGTGGGGAAGCATAACAAAACAACCTCGGAGCTTATGCAAAGGGCACTGAGAATTGTGGAGGGATGGTGCAACAAGGAAAACCTTACTGTTAATCCTGGCAAAACTGCGCTAATACCCTTCACTAGACGAAGGAAGCTGGATGATTTAATATCTCCTCACTTCTTCGGTACCACACTCGGCTATGTCCAGGAGGTAAAGTATCTTGGATTAACTCTGGACTCTAAGCTAACCTGGAATCCACATATGCAGAATGTGATTAATAAAGGCAAAATGGCTCTAATGGCTACCAAAAGAGCTGTGGGGAAGAATTGGGGATTTCAGCCACGCATAGTGCACTGGTTGTACACGGCTGTGGTAAGACCCATGATAACCTACGGTTCAACTATCTGGTGGCCAAAAATAGAACAGAGAAAAGCAGAGCTGGAGTTATCCAAACTCCAGCGACTAGCATGTCTCTGTATAACGGGAGCTATTAGAAGCACTCCAACTGCAGCCATGGAAACCCTACTAAGCCTCCCCTCTTGGTATAATTATTAAGGCGGAGGCGAGGATTGGGGCATACAGGCTGAAATGCAACGGCAACTGGTGCTCTGGGCCTGCCCTAGGACACGCCAGAATAACGAGCAGTATCACAAACTCAATATTTGAGATGAGCAGTGACACAATGCCAAAACGGATAAATACACACAGACCATACAAAACCCAGCTTACCTGGGGCGGTAGTGAGCGATCTCCTGGTCAGTCTCGAAATTTGGTTTGGTATACCGATGGATCCAAGACTGACAATGGAGCCGGCGCAGGAATACATGGTATGACCCCTAGGTTTAATGCTTATGCTTCCCTGGGGAAATATGCCACTGTTTTCCAGGCGGAAATATATGCCATTGAACTTTGTCTGCGAGAGAACTTGAGGAGGAGATATAAGGGCAGGGACATTACTATCTTCTCTGATAGTCAAGCGGCCATAAAAGCTTTGGCATCTCAACAAGTCAACTCAAGGTTGGTTTGGAACTGTCTGCAATGCCTCCTAAACCTGGCTAACCACAACAAAGTTACACTTTCCTGGGTGCCAGGACACAGGAGAATACAGGGCAATGAAAATGCAGACTCCTGGCCAGGCGAGGCTCCCAGCAATGTTTGTGGGTCCTGAACCTGTTTTTGGAATACCAAAAGCCTCGGTTCGTGGCTACATGACTCGGTGGATTCAAACACAACATCAGTCATACTGGAACCACATTCCAAGGCAAAATCACACTAAATCAATGTTGGAATCACCATCGAAAGCATTGACAAGTGAACTACTAAAACTAAATAGGAATCAGATTAGAATAGTGACAGGATTAATAACCGGACACTGCACCCTAAGAAAACATTTGCACACTATGGGCATCTATAGAGAAGAACCCATTTGCAGACTATATGACGAAGAGGAAGAGACAGCCTCTCACATCATATATGAGTGCCCTGCACTTACATACTGGAGAACAAATCAAAACCTCATGGTGGACACTAACCACCAGGAGGCTGGAGACCAGAAAAGAACAGTAAAAGGGCTACTACACCTGTCTAAGGTGTCAAACCTTTTTAACTGAAACAAATACACAAGAGATACAACAAGCCCTGTAGGCTGCAGTGTCGAGGCGGACAAAACCTCAACTTGTGTATTTAGATTATCAATCAATCAATCAATCAATCAACAAATAAGGTTTCATTAGAAAGATAATTTTGTGCCCTTTCAAATGACATATCACTTGACCCCACTTTCCATTTAAAATTTTAGGGTTGTTGCTCACTGTCGCTAGGGGGTTAAAGGCACAGTTTTAAAAATGTGTCTAAAATGTGTCCCCCTAAAAAGTAAAATCGTCGTGCCATTTTTGCGTTAAATTACAATAAAATGGAGAAAAGCTAGGTGCATATTTTTCGTTGGACCACTTATATGTATATCTTATTTACATTGGCACGTACACCTTCCATTACTTTTTTTCCTTTTTATCGTAAGTTAAGCTGCTGAAAATTTTTGAAATTTAAAATAATAAAAATGTTAAACTTTAAAGCCTGGCAACCCTGATTCTTAATCAGTTTTTTGCAGGCAACCCTATACCAACGTGTTTGCATAAAAATTATCTTCATTTCAGTATAATATTTATTTGGTAAGCAGATGGCTGCCAATTTCAATATCCACTATCCACTTCCTGGCAACCCAATGATTATGACCAGTAAAAGTTGGGCAACCCAACGTTTCCATATTCTTTAGGCTATATAATTTAACATAGAATTTACTTTTTAAGTAACCAGATGGGTGAACGTATTGAAAAAAAATATGGTAATTAAAATTTGTCATAGCCTTAACCATAGTTTTTTAGGCAAACCATTGGGAATACTTACATCTTTTATTTAATCAAAAATAGTTTTCAGCCGATTGGCAAAAAAATTAATTAAATGAAAAAAAACAGAATATTGCTTTAAACTTGAATTTTGTCGATATATCAATAAATTTTAATCCGATTTGAAAACATCGAAATATCGGAAAAATAATCAAATATCATTCAAGATGCAAGCGCATTTTTTAATTTAAAAATCAAATGAAAAAGTTTTTTTTTTAAATTGATTTTTGTCGATATATCGATACGTTATTTTTAAATTAAGCACCAGAATTTTAAAAAACAAATTGAACGAATATATCTAAAAGGCTGGTACAAGCTTATGTATATATCTCCCTGTCCGCTCCTTTGGATATAGACTCCTTAGGGGTTCAGTAATAAGTGGTTCAAAAGGTGGGCATATCACTGATGACAGCCTTTGCTCCCAAATTTTCACCTTCTTTACCCTGCCCCTTAACCCTTTCTATTGATCCACGTGTCCGCCTTACGGGATTTTGTTTAGTTATGTTAGTACCTACTCTTCTTACACATTTTTAGGCGTATTATCTGTGTAAAAATCAGCCTTTTTTTACCCTTTACAGCTAGCCGCTGTATTCACTAGGGTGTCCGCCTGCGCAGAATTGTAACTTTGGGCATTAAATGAACACGTTACAATCGAGAAACGCCATATCTCTCAGAGTTTCGGCCCGTCACCCCGGCGATCTGGGTTCGATTCCCAACCGGACAGACATTTTTAGGTAGTAGCTATTTAAAATAACGTCCGTAGTGGCACTACCGCGTTGTTTAAAAAGTGCTGTGAAATGCAATGTTTGCATGTTTCAGTGCTTGGACAACGTTGACGGAACTGGGAAGGAATGGGTTAAACACCGAAAAAAATCTCGTTTCAATCTTTTTTATTTTGATATCGTTCAAAGTAAAAAAGTTATAGACGCGAGCCAGTTTTAAGGGACCCCTGGTCCATGGTGTATGGGTTTTGTTAATTTTGGGCTTCTTTACTTTCTAGGATTTTCTTTTTTAACAAGTACTATCTCTGGCATTGTGTTTTAAACTCCATGATTTTAATACAATTGCTTGTTCTAAATCTGCGTTATTCAAATTAAAAAACCAATGTATACTTTCCTTAAATATAGGGCAGTACAGAAGTTATTAAATTTTAACTTTAAAAACCCAAAGCAATGTATTTATGTATATCATATTTTTACTACGAAAGAAACGAGGCGGAACGAGATATGACGAGGAACAAGGTTTCTCGACTAAAAAGAAGAACATTCTGGCCGAGACCAGAGTGCTATTTTCTCCCAAATCTACAAGAGAGAGAAGAAGAGAGAAGATGGTTTCTCCCGCCTCGTCTCGTCTTGCGGCGACACTAACCGCAACGGTAGAAGTAAGCGTATTTCCCATATGGTTAAAAACACCATTTAGGGTTGATACCTTTAGGCGGAAAATCAACATTAAACTAATCAACCGTATGTTCAAGTTAGGGGTAACATACTGTAAAACAAGTAAAATAAATCATTTTCTACTAGCCCTGCTTACGGTGAATAACATTAAATTGAATCTGTGTCTACATTATTTAATGGTACTAACTAAAAGTTTTATATTTGGTAAATTACTTGTCTGTGTCCTTAAATATTATGAATTTTTTTAGACCACCAAATGTGGCAGAAGGAATGATCACTATTATTACTAAAGGAGAAAATGGAAGTGTTTGGGTATCTGAAGGCGGGCAACCTATTTATGAGGTTGCAATTCCTGACAGATTAACCCTACGAAAAAAATGATTTATGAGTGAAATCCAATGCTGAGCTAAGTGTTTACTGTTTCTTACTGATGTTTTCTTATAATAATATACTGGTATATTTTAATACTTTTGTAATTTGTATTTACTAAATAAATAATATTAAAAACTTTTATGCTTATTGTTTGATTTCAGGTACTGATCGCCACTTATCAACACTGCTGCAGCGAGTAGCTACTTCTGCAGCGAGTCTTATTGATTATTTTGTCCTATTTTTGTCCAATTAAATTAAAATTTAATACTAAAGTGAATAAAATTCGGTGAATTGCCACTTAGAACCATGCAGACCATAACCCTATAATATTCCCTTTTAATTCAAAAATTGTTGGTCCCTTTGTCTCATTCCACCACCTGTCCTGAGCAGTGGCGGCTCGTGGATTAAAAAGTAAGGGGTTGCAATTCTAATGGTTCTTTAAAAAAATAAATAAATAACCACAATAAACTTAATGTAAATAAATAGACATACAAAAACTGTAATAAAAATTATACAAGTAGCTACATATGTTACACATATAACCAAAATAACAAATTATACTTCAATAAATCGTAAATCAGCCTGCGAGATAAATAAAGGTTTGCAGTGGAACTGCAAACCGCATGCCGCTTATAAGACTAAATTCAGCGCCCAATGCCAAGATAGGCAACTCCATATACTTACGCTTACTCGTAATGAATCCAATTGGGTTTGCATTTTGATTGCAACCATCGCATCGGCATCGCCTTCTAGGATGCGACGCGACGCGCGATTAATTTAGGTAATGATATTTTAGCGACAGCAGTCAAGTTTTTTTAATAATTTGGCTGTTATTTCGAGATAACATTAATAAAACAATAAATACAGATGTTCGAATAAATTTTTGAAAAATCTGTAACTATGTAATGATTAATATATTTTTAAAATTTTATTTTAAACCTTTTTTTGGGGGTTGCGCAATCCTGCAAACCTAAGGAGGAGCCGCCACTGGTCCTGAGACATGCTGTATATAGTTATTTATGCATATTTCTTATATTGACAAATTCTTGTTGGCCACATGCCAAAAATAAACTTCATATAATGGAACCTCTTTGATCCTGGTCCCGGACTATAGTGATTAAGCCTGCTTAATGCTATTGACTCCTCTGAACTAGCAGATAGCCTGAAACAGAAAAAAGAAAAATCCCCGAAAAATAACCAAAAATTCAAATACCCATCCATGTTTCGGTAGCAAAGCTGGCATCGTTTTTAAGATAAAAATTAAGTATAAAAACCTGACTAAAAATTAAATAAATTTAAAATTGGTAAAATTTTCATAAAATTATATTCTAAGACAGTTTTTTTTTTATGTTTGACGTAAGGTTCTACATAACAATTACCTGTTTTAACAGGTATATTTATTATTTAAAAAAAAAAAAAAAAGGAGATGTGTTAATTAATTTTAGGTTTTTATAAAATTACTTCAGCATTAAGCAAAGGTAACCACGTATTATTTAAATTATCTGATATTCATACTACGCAAATATATTTATTTACTAATATATATCCACTTTCTTTTATATTAGGTTTTTTAAACATGTTTCTTTTTCTAAAATGCTAGAAACATTTCAGTTTATTATGTGGTTCTTATAAAATATGTGCTGACACAAAACACTATTAGATCTTAATTAACGAAAACAAAACCATACAATATAAACAAAAATATAAATAATGTTATTTATAAGATCCCTTGTGAATGTATTAAATTTTATATAGGTGAAACACCGAATTCCACAAATCAAAAATCTTTCAACATGCATTTGATAACAACCACATAATAAACTGTCTTTTTTGGAGTTTTTCTTATTTTTAGTTCAGGCGATCTGCTGTTTTAGAGGGGTTAAATGGACTCATCAGGCTCAGTCTCTATACCCCAGGACCAGGACCGGAGCGGTCCCATTATCCAATATCCCCTTTTTAACCTGTACCCAACGAGGACTTTTTAATAAATGAATCTGTCACAACCAAATATAACATATCTACATATTTCCTATATCCCATAAATTTTATCTCTAAACAAACGCACAATACATTCAAGGTGTTGCCAAGGTGTGCTGCGTATCTAACTTTCTGCCTAGTTTGTAGATTATATTGTTA
>JAHBCN010001361.1:0-120332 GCA_019359885.1 Listronotus oregonensis
CGCTCGTGTTGGCGAAACGTCAAGTCAGCCAGACAATCGACGCCGGCCTAACAGCCCAAAAACCATTGAAACATTAGACAATGGCCGCGAAAGCCTTTCACAGTTTAATAAATGTTCAAATAGGTAGAAGTTACAACCTGTTACCAGAGGCCTAGAGAGTGATTGTTCCACATTTTATCATACACATTTTTTGCATAATGTTATAAATTGACTGTGTTAAAATTTTACCTAATCAAACGAAGGAACTCGTATGGCATATTAAAAGAATTATTTTTGCAGTTATTTCTTTAATATCTAGCGCTACTCTACTTCTTAAAGATAGATTTATATAGTATATATATTGAAGTGGTAATAGGCTATTAACAAGTTCTTCATAAGCAATAATGTTTAAAATCGGGCCATTTTAATTTGAGGGTGACGAAATGAGAAACAACTGAACCCTAAGGTATCGCATTAGTCCAAAAAAGTCAGTAACCATGGTTAACACAAGTGACCTATGGCGAGACCTTTCTTTATTTGTCTTTATTTACGCCATATTCAAATTAAACTGGACGAATAAAAATAAAGCGCTTTTAAGTCAGTTGGATATAGTAATAAAAAAAACATGTAGCCTCAAAAATCATTATATTTTAATGCCTTTGGTTCTTGTTTATTAGTTCTGGTGCTATATAACAGTATATATGTTACAGGAAAGGAAGATTATCCAGTAATAGTTGACTTGGCCTAGGTAAAGTCGACACTAAACACTTGCTGGTCTTGTTAGTTGTGCAAGGAAAATGGTCTACTACCAAATAAAAAAAGCAAAACTTTTATAATAATTTTTTTTATCAAGAAATATTTTTTATTTAAGCAGCATTTTACTTCAGTTCACTTTAGTTTAGTTCCTACTTTCACGTCTGAAATATAATTGGGAAAAATATAAAGCTGCTTAAGCTAACCAGAACTATCCATGACCGACCAGAACAGACAGAATTGTCTAAATTATCCCTACATAGAAATTATTAATAAAATTTTAATAATTTTCAATATGGGAGAAGGGACAAGACTATTGGGAGAATTGGTATAAAAGATAATGGGAGATTAGGCACAAAAAGCCCAAGAGATTGCGCTGCCTCCGGTAGTAAATCTAAACGGCTTCCAGGGAAGAAGACAAAGAAGAATATGGTAGCAACATCTAGGAAACAATTTTTACTAAATCATAGCAGGTTAACTCTTCCTAGGTAAAGCTGATCTGCTTATTTTCAATCAACTTTTACTGGTACTTTTAGTAAGAGTTTACTCTTCCTAGGCAAAGTCAACATTCCCTAACAATCTCTACTTTTCCTGTATCATATACATTACCTTACTTAAAATGTTTGTTTAAATGCCTTCATTCACAACTTTTAATACATTTTAATAAGTATAAAAACTAGCTATAGTAGACTTCCAACGACAAATTTTGACAATAATAACGTAAGTCTGTTTTTATCTTATAATTAATAAGCTTATTAGAATAAAATTATCTTACAGTTATACAGCGATTTTATATTGTATTGTATTGATTATTATAGTTGCTATAGCAGAGCTGGTTGACCCCTAGTAGAAATAACAACCAGTAAGTAGTGTAAAAATACATAAGGAAGAGTCATTAAAAATCCCGGTATTAAAATATCTTCTTTCAAATAAAGGTTTGTCTCAAAGTCTTTAGTATCTGTGGCGTTTCTGCTAGGTCTAATTTTATTTTATCTTATTTAAGACTCGAACAAAAGTATCGCCATATCTGACTTCAATAAAAACTGGACCAGTGGCGTACCCCAGGGGGAGGGTCAAGGAGGCATTTGCCTCCCAAAAGAATTGAGAAAGAATTTTACAAAAAAATAAAAACAAGCATATAAATTTAGCATACCGAAATATCGGTATATCCCGATGAGGTATTCGATAAACTAGCTGAAATTGAGCGCGGATTAAATATAAATATTTCATGTGTTGTTTTAATTTTGTAGACAAATATATATTTAATATGTTGTTTTAATTTAGTACTAAATTATAGGTTAAGTTAAATTAAATATTGGTAAGGTAACATTTGAAATCCTTGTTTTATTTTCAAGATCAGGCCCGAGCAGGGGGGGAGGCATTTGCCATTTAAGAGGGCGCTGAATCCTTGTTCTTTCTTTTTTCTGGGTACACCACTGGACTGGACAAAAAACTATATAACAAAATTCCTGTTGCTTTAAATACTTTTTGAATCATCGCGAATCATGAAATTTTAGTATCCTGTATCCTAATTTATGTACATGGAACACTAACCCAACATAAAAGAGTAATTATTGGACCTATAAAACGCAGAAAAATCTTATTTTTATATGCAGAGGGTAAAAGAGGAACTTTCTTCGTCTCTGTGATACCTGGAAACGTGGACTGGCGAAAATCAAGAATACATGTTATGTGGAAAAGTTAAGGGTCCTGTCAGAAACCGGTTATACATAGCTCATTTGACAGCACTAGGATGTGCCTGCAACAGTTTTCACACACGTGCAACAGAATCAGAGCTGTCGCAATTACTTTTCAAAAATATTTAATTACAATTACCAGTTACTCTTCTAAGTACTAGTAAATTACGATTACCAATTACTAGCACGTTTGTTAAAAGTAATTCAATAATCAATTAAAACTAAAATTAATTGAATATTTTAGCAATTACTCTATTTAAATTACCATATATATTAAACACGATACACTAAACAAATAAAATCTTTATACTAATATGCATCATACGCGCACGTCACTCTATTCAAACTGCTTTCTTGGCAAGTTCAACATTAAATGATTCTAAAATAAAAATTTCTTTGTATCGTACCCCAAACATCAACAGATTTTTCCACAAAAAAAAAGTATAAAAACGGTGGCGGTAAGGTTAAATCGAAAAAACTAAATCGGCGCAGAGGCGGCGTTCGCCGAATTCAAAGCGGCCCGCCGTGTTTCAAGATGCTCTTTCTGGCTGGCGGGCCAAAATTCTGGCAGTTTTTGCATAAAGAAAGGTAATTGAATTTTTCGAAGTAATTTAATTATTTATTAGGTAATTGAATTACTTTCTAAGTAATTGAATTACTTGGGATTTATATGCCTTTTCTGGAAAGTAATCCAATTACTGAGGAGTAATTGAATACGATTTTTTAATTATTTTAATTTAATTACCGACACCTCTGAACAGAATATACCTTATCATATGCCAGACTCCTTTCATTAGGCAGGCCTAGTAGAATCTAAGAAAGATCCCTTACTTATTCACTGCCATATTTAGATAGGAATACTCTCTCTAGATACTCTAGAAGGGACACGACTGGTAATTAGCTTCAAGCAAAAGACGCTAAATAAGGAAACAAAAAACAAAATATGAAATAATTTGTAAGAACATATAAAGTTGCTACTAATTATAGGATCCTCCAGTGTGTCTGGTGCATCAGATTTCTTTTTCTAATTAAATCTTTTTAGTAGATTCCATAACTATCAAATAATATAATAAATATGAAATATTATTAAGGGCCCATATACAGAAACAAAAATATAGGACTCCAAAAGCTCTAGTGCCAACGATGCTTTAGACTTAAGACTTTTTATTATTTTTTTTTAACAGAGATGTTATGATTGACAAAATCTATATAAATATAAGTACTAAGTTCATTCTTGATACCAGCTCTAGCTTTTATCTAAAATAGATTTTTCCACAGTTTTTTAAAATATAAATTTTAAGTTACTAAAGCTTTTAACACCCACATATCTCGATGTACAAAACAATTGCTCACTGTTTTAATAAATGTTACTTACATATCAAAATAATTATTTTCTTTTTTTGTAAGATTTGCAGATAAAAATAGCTGCTTCAGGTGATTTTAAATGTGAGATGCTTTATTAAAGCTCCTTAAACATAATACTAGCATGTACCTGTTATAAATAGGTGACCATTTAAAAAATGATCACTTATTCAAATCAAATATTTTTGATGTCTATACCCCAGAATAGTGACCCTCAGTATTCTGGGGTCTATACTGCAACCAGTCTTAATTGAAAATGACATAACCAAAAACAAATGCGCTAAAATGTAGGCGTGTTGTTAAATTCATCGATGAATCGTGCGCACTAATCGCTGTTTCATCAAGCCGTTTTTAAATTAATTGATGGAAAGCCCTGCCGCTCGGCAGTGCGAACACCGCAAGAGAGAAAGAAAGAAAAATCGGACCCTACCTTTCTCTCCCTCTCCAACATACTGATTGGTCGGCGGGAGGGGGTATATAGCCGGCCCATCAATAAGCACGCGAAGCAGGGTAAAGTCTCTTCCTCACGCTTGTTCGCACTGCCTAGCGGCAGGGCTGCCTTTAGTGGGTATAGGCTCGAAAAGTTTGGCTGCAGTTTAGATTCGTTCCAAATTTAAATAATTTTACTAACATATTAGAATCATGTAAACAGTCCACCTCCTATTCCAGGGCGAAATAGAAGCTGTTTTTGTACGTAAAATTTAACAGAAAACCACCAGTACCTTCTTTTGAAAAGAGATGTATAAAACAAAAACGAAAATGTGTCCAAGGATAGCTTTTTCTGATTTCTGTATTATATAAAAAATAGATGAAAAATAGCCATTTCAGGACTTTTGTAATAAATCGAAACTGTTTTTTATACCTTTCGGATCATTCCTTCAGAGTAAAGTTGGAAAACCGCTTTCGAAAATATTGGCCTACTTTTATTAATTTGTGATTAAAATTATTTTAATATCAATTCACTAATTCCAAATTAACAACTTATTTTTGTACTAGTAGGCGTTGATAGTGACAAGCTTTATTGACACTTCGTTTTTATAATTCATTAGCCGTAATATTGTCAGCTTAAAATGCTTACTTTACAGCAAAAGCTTTGATAAAATATATAGTAAAAATTAAAGTTGATATTAAAATAAATTTAATTACAAATAAATAAAAGAAGACCGATTTTTTCGAAAATTGGCATTAGAGATTACGTTTTTCTTTTGAACAACTTTTCCTAGTAACTTATTTTCATATCTTCTCAAATACATGCACTTTACTCTAGTACTATTTAAAGTTTTTTCAATTTTCTGAACACCGCGTATAAAATATGTTAAATGTTTCTATCCCAATCTTACTCTAAGAAGTTGGAAAATGTTATATCATAAGAGTAGCTTGTTCCGATAAAAGTAAAATCTTAGAAATTGATTTAATTTAAAAGGGTCCATGTTATGATTTTTTTAAAAAACGGTTAATTTTAGCGGTTTATTCGACTTTAAAAATGGTCAATTTTAGTGGTTTTTCCATTTTTTCTCTGCGAAAAATGCACCGATAATGTTTTAAACAAAGCATTTTTTTTATTTTTCGAGTCTTTACAAAAGTCTTATTGACAGTATCGCGATTAAATTACAATTAAATTAAGCTTTTTTTTGCTCTAAAAGAAATTGCCTTTTTATAGGTTCTTCCATATTAAAAAACAGGAAAAAATTTTTGAACAGATTTTGGTTTTCTATGTCCTATGCACCACTTTTCAAAATACAGCACTGGTGGTTTGCTAGTAAATACCAAAAAAAATCTCTAAACTGAGCTAGTACAGTGGAAGTAAAATTGTAGAAAATACGCGTAGTAAGAAAATTAATAAAATCCAAATGCTTCCACAGATCCCTAAAAACACAATTTTTATTTTCTTTTTCTGGTCTTATACTTAATAAATGATAAACAGTACATACACTTTGCACATATCCCGTTTAAGTTTTTTGTATCCGTCAATTTTAATTTTTGTAAACGATTTTTATAAGTTAGGTACAAATTAGTTTTTTTTAACTGTTTAATAAAGGATAAAAAAAAACCTTTCAATTATTTTAAAATTTTTATTATTTTAACAACCTACAATCTAAGTTTCATATAAAAATTGTTTATATAATATCTAAAAAAATGACAAATCAATTTTTGATTACACTTCCTAAAGTCAAATTTTCTTTTTCCAAAATAAAAAACAACATATTTAAATAAGAATTTTCCACACATATGCATACACAAACCTGATTTTTTCATATTAGTAGACCTTTTCACAGTTTATCACTTACTAGTTTTATTAGTTTTCACAATATTTACATTTTATAAATTATCATATATCGTAGTGGTTCAACGTGATTTTGACAACTATCCTTCAAATTATAATTCATGGTCACAACACATATTTTTTTTTGGTTAAACGTTTTCCCAAGAATAGTCAAGATCAATTTAAAAGTGCCAGGAGTCCCACCTATTCCATAGAATATATATTCTTAAACTTCAAGGTCACATTTTCACGTGTGATACAGAAAAGGGCATTAGGAATCGCCGTAAAAGGCCAAAAATTCTTTCAGTGACATTTCTCGAATGCAGTAGAAGAGAACACTTTTTTTAAAAGGTAGATTATCTAAAGAAGCTTTGTAAATCCCAAAGTACATGTTCACTTTTTAAATGACAAAACGGAAAATTTGACCTAAAATTAATATTTTATTGTTCAGTTTCAAAAATCACCCATAAGGAAACCACTAAATGGTTTAACCTTTTGGTGTTTGTACTCTGTACAAACACATGCTAACCTGATAAGGTTATAAGAAATTAAAAAATTGCTTCCTCAACTTTTTTTACAATGACTCCTACTGAACACCTTATTATCTTGTGCATGAAGCATATTTCTATTCTTAATTAGCTGTATGAAAAAGGAGCAGGATACAAAATGATTTAATGTTATTAATAATTATTTTTAGATCACTATATTTGGCTTTGTTTTGAAGATTTCTAAATATATTGTAGACAACTTAAAAGCTCGAAAGTGCCACTTAACAAAACGAGTCGATTAATCGTGTATTTTTCTTGTTAATACACATTTGTGTTTGTTATGCAGTCGTAAAGTAAGAAATATGGGAAACAATTCAGGCCACGCGTCAATTTTAATCAGATAGTGATGATTTTTCGCCTATTCATCTTCAATGGCGCTATATTTTATATTTCTGATGAGATATTTGCTATATATAGTTATTCACGAGCCATCCCAAAGTGGGATACAACTTATTGATGTGTTATTGCCTCAAAAGCAAGAAAAGTCGTTCTGCAATACTTAGTGACTAAAAGTGAAAATAATATGATGTACTTAAGGTTGATAAATCAAAAGAAATAATAAGGTTGCGGATTTTTTCAGTATTTAACCTATCCTGATTCTAAAACTTTAAAAAAATCCTAACCTCAAAACTTTAAAACCAAACCTTGCAAAACCAGCTCCTAAAAGAAAGGCCGACATGATGAATATTTCTCCAATCCATGATAGTACTTCTTTGAGATACATACCCTTTATCCTCAAACTATCAAACTATGAGAACCTAATCTCAAACCTGTAAGACATGACCTCAAATTCGTAAACCATTAGCCCAATTTTGGGCCTTTAGTGACAAAAACTAAACTTCAAATGTATGAAATCTAACCTCAAATCCATAACTCCAAAGACAAAAACTGACATGATGGATATTTGTCCTATATAGATTTGAGGTCAAGACTCGTAGGCAAGACATTCTCATACTTTGATAGTTTAAAATTAGAGTTTAAGCTTAAAAAAATATGTATCTCAAAACATTACTGTCATGGATTTTAGAAATATCCATCATAGTATGAGCCGATCCTTCTTTTAAGAGTTATGCTTGCAAGGTTAGGTTTTAAGGCTTTGAAGTTAAATTTTATGTTTTGAGGTAATGCTTTAAGGGACTCAATTTTGACGGTTCCAATACAGTTAAAAAAAAATATTATTGTTTTTATAGAACTGTATGTGATATTTAAGGTTGTTTCGGGTTTGATTTGATAATTTAGGATTGTTTTGCATTTGTAATTATTTCTTTCGATGTATCAACCTCGGGTATATCACTTTTTCTTTATTTTTTTCACTTTTAGTCACCGAGTATTGCAGAAAAAGGTTCTTTGCTTTTGAGCTCAATGAGTTATATACCAATTTAGGATGGCTTGAGGACCCAAATTGTTTCCCATATTTCCCACTGTGCGTCACTTCATAACTTAAAGGATAGTGTACCGTAACTACTAGGTTTCTTATGGCTTCATTTAATATTTTAAGTAAATTAAAAGTTAAACTACGGCCAGTAACATCTTTTTTACTTATAGGTTTATTTTCTTTGGCTTAGTATTGGTATCTTAGAAAGCGTAAAAGACACAGTTATATAAAAGTTTTAAATTAAATGTAATTAAAATAAGCATTTCTGTATCTGTAAACTGTATCAAAAGTAAAGTTATGATAACTCAATTGTAGATTTACAACATGATACTAATTTTTTACAGTTTCAATTATTTCAATATTAAGTCAAAGAAAATGTTGATACACCACATTAGACCATTTACCATGGTTCATCTTGTTATTTATATTTTAAGAAAAATAGACCTAAGGAAAGTACTAAAGTATTGCAGCAAAAAATTAAAGCTGATATTTACATATGTCAAATGAAAGCAATGGCAGTATAGACAATTCAACATTATTAAAAAATGCAAAAATGAATTTTATTGTGTAATACATGAGATCTATAAGTTATCAGCCTTGATTGGATCATTCCCACAATCCATAATTTTTTTGACAAAACTCTAAAGCTACTCATGTCCAAAACCATCTATATTTTCGGTTTAAACAAGCTAACATGACCACAAATGTATGTCAAGTTGTTATTAAAGAGATAACTTTAGGATAACTTGCCGTTTTAAAAATTGTTACTTGATCGGATACAAAAAAATGGTTCTTCTGCATAAAAATTATCAAACACAAACCTCTTATTAAATGGGGCAAGACCCGTTAACGCCAGACTTTCAAGATAGTATAAAAGCTGAAAGTTTTTCTGCGCAATGTACCCAACAGGGGTAGGAACGATTGGCTACTAAGAAGATGGGATCATCGTGGCTTTGGCACGTAACAGGTAGCAAAGGTGTATAAAATTGCTGACGATGACGATTTTGTGTAGCAATTTTATACTATACTTATACTACTGCTACCTGTAGCTGTCTTATTAGATATAAAAAACTGCTAAAATGTTGAGGATGTTAATTTTTAACTTATAAAGTAGTATTCCACTTTACGACACCTATGAATTAACCCGCATTAATTTCCAGGGTTGATCGCAGTTTAAATGTTCTAGCCTTTTTCCGACAACGATCTACAAATTTATGGTTCTGCTAGCTTGATATAATTTAAATGTGTTTAAATACAACAGAATAAAAGAACAAAATAAACAGCATTATCATATAAATAATCTACTTTCTACAAACCATTGCAATATAAAAAATATAAAAATCAAAAAACCAAATTTACATATATGTAATTAATAATTAATATATAATTTAAACAGAATTTTGATTAAACCACAAAATAGGAATTAAATGTTAAAACTAGCCTTATAGATTTCAGTTCGACGACGTCGGTTTTGTCTTTTCTGACTTCCATATTCGTATCCTTTCCTTAAGATCTTCAACTAAAAAAAATACAAGACCATATAATGCATATTATTCCTGACGCTATTAATTAATTCATAAAGATATTTTTTCTGTAAACCAACGGTTGCAATAACTTAAATAAGACCTACATTAAAGTAAAGTTGTTTGTGGTTACATATTTAAGAATTTTTAGCGCATTTACTGACAATTAATACACTTGACGTTTTGTTGCCATTGCTAATACAGTGCTGTTAATGTACTGTTACCACTAGTGTTCGAGCAATACCGGTATAAATATCGATATATCGGTATCGGCAGATTTTGCCTATTATCGGTATCGGCAGAATATTGCTGATATTTTTTTCTTGTATTTTGAATAAAACGAAACTAATTTATTGTATTCAAATATTTTGATATTTGAATACAAACTCATTATATAAAAGAAACCTAACATCGGTTTTTAACAAACACAAACACCACGAAACTCGCCACGAAAGCTGTCACCAAAATACATTTAAGAAGAAAATTCAGAACGAAAATTTAAACATCTTTAAAAACTTTAATTTTAATATTTAAAGTCTTTTTTTTATTATGATGTAAAAATATCAAACTATCTGAAGATCTCTTTTATTACACTGCCACCACTCAGTAGGCGATTTTGTTCTTAGAATTACAGGACTAGACATGTAATAAACTACTTCTTTTTCCAGCCTTTCTTAAAGCCCAGGTTTTGCAAAGATATTCTTGGATGGACCGCCTACAATGTCGTCGTAAGACTTCCAGTATGTGCATCTTGTTTATTCATTCTGTTTCCCTTTCTAGCAATGGCACCTCATGGTAACGCTTCGTCATCGCTGCTAAAATCATCAATTTCTTTTACACTTAAGTCACTTAAGTCATCATTTCTTATAGCAAACGTCCGATCATCTGCATTGTGGTCTTGCACTTCACTTTGACAAATTAATTCTTTAATATTGACGACTACAGTTTCACCTATCGCCGATACCGATATAATATATCGGTATCGGCCCATTATTGGTAGCGTATCGGTCGTTCACTTTGACAAATTAATTCTTTAATATTGACGACTACAGTTTCACCTGTCGCCGATACCGATATAATATCGGTATCGGCCCATTATTGGTAGCGTATAGGTCGTTCACTTGTTGCCACTGGTCTTCATAACTTGTTCAGTTTATAAACTGTGGACGTTCCTAAAGTTCAAACTAAAGTTTGACCGTCAGTGTCAAGACTGTAATTTGTCACTGAAGCCTTTTAATTTTGTTGATGTTTATGTACTCTTTGGTTTATGTTTATTGAACAGTTTTTTAAACATCCGAAAATGAGGCCTGAAAGTATTAAAAATTACGCTAAGTTTGTACTTGTATTATGTATTTCTGCGGCTGATATATGAATCAACAACCTACTGGTCGACCACGGGCGAAATCGGACGATCAGCTGTAAAAGTTGGGACACTTTATATACATTGTAGTATTGTTTATTACCTGTTTTTTTTTTAATGTCATACTGATTTTGACGTTGTCATTAAGTTATTTAAAAGTCTTGTTAAAATTATTACATTCTATTCTTTTATTTTATAAGAACTTTTTACACTAACACTTGACCCTTGGGCAAAGATCACCCTACTTGAACACCACCATCAAAAGATAACACTTGGCCAAGTGCGAACAACACAAGACAGCAACGGAACTGCGAACGGCCTCGCCAACGTAGTTTAAAAATGATTACATTAAACGCCATAAATTCAACTTGTTAACACAAAAAAGGAATACTTCCAATACTTTCGCAAAGGAAACTTGTTTTAAAAAAATGTAAAATAAAAGAAAGTCCATTTATATTATTGAATAAAGATAATTGTGCGGCCTTAATATTAGTTAATTTAAATAATACTTGGTTACCTTTGCTTCATGCTGAAGTAATTTAGGGAAAACGTTAAAATCAGTTAACTCCTCACCCTTCTTATTTTTGAAAATAATAAATGTGCCAGTCACAACAGATTAGTATGTCATTTATGAAATTAAGTTATAAATTTTGCAAAAAGGTTTCATAATTACAAAAATTAAAATAAGTTTAATTTTGAATATTATTTAATTTTCAGTAAAATTTGTTTAGAATAATTTCATCTTGAAAACGGTGGTAGACTTACCACGGAAACGTTGATAATTGTTTTCATTGTTAGGGTTTCTTGGAGGTTTATGAAGTTAATAGTTTCTGTGCACACACAGTTCTATACCCCGCGACCAGAACCGAAGCGGTCCCATTTTGGCGAGTACCCAACAAGAACTATTTGTTTTATTCACATACTGAACTAAATAAATGCATCAATGACAGATAATTAATAATATTTCAATAATAATAAAAAATGCTTATCAATCACCTACCTGGCAACAACATATCCTCAGTCAACGGTTGCCTATTAAATGGATCTGTATTGCTATTTAATAAATGTCTCATAATGACTGATCTGTCCATGATTTGACCACTGGGTAACAAAACCGGGTCAGTCATCAGAGTATCCATAAGTGGATCTTTAAATTCATCAGGTGCATCATCTAACCACTCATCAGACCTAAAATAATACAATCAGATAAAATATAACATTCACTGCGTTTTTTTTCTCATTTTCTTTAAAAGAAAAGAGAAAATTAACATTTAAAACATACTTCAAAAATGAATTAAAGCTAGATATTATCCAGTATAAATCAGAGTAAAAAACTAATAATTACCAGTTAAATTTAGAATTTATTTGTCTAACACCTAAATTTCGAATATTTTCTATAATTTTGTGGCGGATTTATGTTTTAATATGTCTTTGTTGGGATTACTCGCCTGAAAAGCTTCTAAATAATGGGACCAATTTGGCCTGGTCCCGGGGTATAGCCACTGAACCAGTTACCAGGACCGAAGTGGTCCCATTTTCTAGAAGCTCTCCAGGTACGTAATCCCAACATAAACATATTAGAATACTGAGCAGGCTCAGTCGGGACCAGGACCGAAGTGGTCCCATTCTATGGAAGCTTTCTAGGCGAGTAATCCCAAAAAGACATATTAAAACCTAAATTTAGCAAAAATGGTATATTGTGCAACAAGTGAGAAAAGTTTAACATTTCCCACGAGTGAGTTTGAGGCACGGCCGAACGTGAGTGCCACAAATTAGCGAGTGGGAAATGTATGTTGCACATTATACTTTTTCTACGACCATTTTTTTATAGCGAAACAAAAAATATATAAGTATTTTTTATTAATAATTAACATTTTGACGTTTGCAATAAATATGGCGCTCACCAATGCACGAAACATGCATTTTTGTTTAATCGTTGCTATGCGACGCCAACTGCCACAGGCTGCTAGATAATGTCAAAGTCGCGAATCAAAAGCCTATTTCTACTATTTCATATAGTAAATGAGAGCAAATTACTTTCCTTACTAGAGAGAAAAGTAGTTTTCGCACTGTTTGTGGGTTTTCCTCATTGCATGAAAAATATTTTATTTTAAAAGCTAGTAACCAGTGAGAAAAATGTTACTTTTCGTGTCAGTCGTAGAAAAACCTTATTAAATACTTCAAGTAAATGCAAAGTTCTATAGATAAAATATATTCTTTAAACCTGTCCTATAATTACCTATACCGGTATTGGTATTGGCATATTGGCAGCTGTTGCCGATTATCGGTATGGATATATTGGCAAATATAAAATGAACAATATTGAACTCAGTATGTATTGAAATACACGAACGGGTAACAGACGTCCACGTTATCTACGTTAAAGGCGAAGTATACTCCTCTTAACTTACGGTGTCATTGACTTACCGAACTAAAATAATGTTACAAACATTTAAAAATTTATGCCCCATACCAACAATACAATCTGTATTTATAGAAACAGTAGACAAGCACTACTAGCCCTGAAGAGACCATGCATTACTCCAGGACTTGTACTTGAATGTCACCGTGCCTTAACTAATATCTCTCAAAATAATGTAGTCAACTTAACCTGGATCAAGGAGTATGACATATCTAAAGGTAATTATACCGCTGACTCGCTGGCCAGGGCGGTTGCGGGACAGAAACTTGTCGGTCCCGCCCCCCACCATTGGATTGACAACAGCCGCGGTAACAGACATCATAAAAGAATACTCCCATCGTTTATTTAAAGGAAAATGGGATGAAACTACGAACTGCAGCTTGCAAAAATACTGTTAAGCTATCCAGCCAAGGTAATAGCAAAGAGAAGCCTTATGATGTCCAGAAGGAACCTCAGAGTATTAACGGGCGTTCTAACTGGCCACTGCGGGCTACGAGGACACCTATTCAAAGTGGGTTTAATTGACACAGAAATATGCAGAGGCTGTGAACAAGAAAATGAGACCGTGGAACATATTTTTCGATTGTCCCGCCCCCACATTTGAATGGAAGTCAATGGTGACACCCAACGAACTCAAGGACTAGAATTAACGCAACGCCAGTTTGTAGGCAGGGTGTTTGGTATAGTGATCTGTTTGTTTTTGTTTTGGAAAAACGTAAACAAATTGTCAGATCTCAAAAATCAAAATCAGGAAATTATCTTGATAATGTAATAAAATTATTTAAAAATATTGGTTTTTGTGTTAACATAGGCAACCTCGATTTAAATATAAACATTTATTGGAACTGTCATTCCAAGATTCGATTGCACCGGCCACATGGTTTATTTGGACAGCTGGGCACTTCGATGTCATTTTATCTCTTTCTAGTAGGTTGTATTATTCAATAACACGTTTTGTAAACTGACTTGATTAACAGCAATCGAATTGAGCATCTAAAGTGAATGACATACCTTTTCTGTCTCTTCAGATAATAAACAAAAATGGGTTTGTGGCTTTAAAAATATTTTTTTGAAATAAAGAATCATCGATTTATAAAAATGTGATTTATGGTGCAATGCCATAAACATTAAAAAAGTTATTATTTCCGGAGTGATGTTATTTAGTGTGTTTAATCAAGGTTGCTATTCAGTGTGTTAACAAGAACTATCCCGCCTTGCCCCCCTGAATATATTTATGCCAAACAAGGTTTGTTTACTTTATTTCTATCCAAGAATTCGTTGGTGGCACCCTTGCCTCTATTAGCCAAAATTAGGGAGATTCCACATAAAGATGTCGTTAATTATTTTAAATCAAAAGGTTGAAGGATGCAGTAAATCTCCCGTATACAAGAGAAAGCACAAAGGACCTACTGAGGTCTAGGTACAGTGGTATTTACCTTCCTCTGGAACATTCAGATCAGATCAGATGTTGTTAAGTTAGTTAAAAAATTAGCTACACTAATATTACATTTTTTGCATATACACAATGTAATAAAGAAAATCAAATAAACTTTTGCAGTGGAACCGCAACATTTTAATTTGAACAAAGCATACATACACTGGAATGCCAAAGAGACTATTTTTTTAAAGTTATAAATTCTTTAAAACTTGAAATTAATTTTTTTAATAATGATGTAAGAACACCAACATTTCAGCTGTGCCTGAATTTAGTCTTTTGCTTTTACACTCGTAAATATTGACTAACTCACTGAAGTTTTGTTCATTTGATACCGATAAAAGCATGGCCGATATCGGCCGATACCGATATATCGGCCATATTTTTTATTATGCATATTTTGCTGCGCAATCGCCATTAGATAGGGAAGCCAATGAATTAAGTAATAAAATTCAAGGGGACATAACATGAACATTGAATATCAAAAAATAAAGATCCTTTGACTTGGTGGGCAAATAAAAAAGACATTTTTCCATTTTTATATAAATGTGCAGTAATATATTTAGTACCTCAACCAAGTAGTGTGGTTAGTGACCAGCTATTTTCTTTAGCTGGGAACATAATATATGAAAGCACAAGAAATCGTTTAAGCCCAAAAAGGGCAGAAAATTTTATTTTGTTGCATCATAACTTACAAAAACTTTACTTTAAATATTAAATATAACTGTTTATTTTTTTTTTATTTAGTTAAGTTTTTCCAATTTTAATTGTTTTTTTGAAAATAAAAATATACTTATGTCGTTTTTTGTTTAGTAATTTTGTATAAAGTTCTTTAAAAAATCCTTATCATTTAAAATACTTAGAATTGATATTTTTATTAGGCCGATACCGATATAGGCCGATATTGCACTTTACATATCGGCCGAAATCGGTATCGGTCGATCCTTAGTTATAGCTGCATTGTAAAGACTTGAATATTTCCCTTTTTTCGGTGGCCACCGCTTGAAAGGTGATTTATCTGATGTCAGATACTAAATAAACTGTTATTTCTTGTTCCCATCCGTGGGTGATTTTCTCATAGTTTTAACGTGGAAAGTAGAGGCGATACTTTCAAAAGTAACCACAACGGAACCCCAAATAAACGCACGTCAGATGTTTCTGACATGCACTTAACCAATTTTTTAAATATTTATATTTGTTGTATCGTTCTTTCTCTCCCTATAATTTAATAAGTATGTAACAAAAAACTATCCATTAATCTACACTATATGTCTTACTATTTTTTAAGTTTTAGTTTACTTACTTTTTATTATTTTCTACAACTCTACATGATTTTTCAGCCAATTCCCTAAATTGCTCGATTTCTACTGGTGTCTTAATAGCAACTCTTTCCATAAGGGAAGCAGCATCACTAAATAGTTGCCTGCTGAAGGACCTCTATAAGCAAATAAAAAAAAATTAAAAATAAATTAAATTATTATAAGTTTGTTTTACTTATTTACACATTAAATTCCAGCGCAGTACACTCGTGCTGTTTTTGTTTTAATGTGTAAAAAATATGAAAACAATAGAACCGAATTCAAAGAACACATACCTCGTCACTTGCAAGGGCTTCAGCAAAGGTATCACAGTCTAAGTGCAAGTAAATGTCAACTAATTGACTTAAAAGTCTTCGAGGTTCCCAGCCATATTTGTCTGGGTTTTCAACCTAAAAGAAAAAATATTTTTTTACAAAAGGTAGTATGGGCAGATTGTAAAAGAAAAGTAAAAAAAAACTACTTAATAATAAATACTGTATGTAGGTCGCTAAGAAAGTCTTACGCCTACTTTTAGCACAGAAAAGCACAGTAAAAATTTTTCGTCAAAGTTTTTTACTATCTGAGATACAGCAGAGAATTGTTTGAAAATAACTATACTTGCGAACCAAATTTATAGCGTGACTTTTTTGTACAATTTTCGACTGGGTTTACCAGCACACGAGTTCTATGCTGAAATGAAGCAAGTATTCGGCGAGGATTGTCCATCCCTTAGAACAGTTGAACCCAGTAGCGAATTTACACATTTGCGGCCAGTAGGCTATTCAAATTTTGCTGCCCCTAACGACCTCTACAAATTCGGTACCCTAGTTCACAATCATATTAATTACAAATGTTTGCCAATGAAATTCTAACTTTATGAATTGTGCACTATCGTCCTAATTACACCACCTTTTTCCCGTAATTAGTACGATTTTGAACTAGAGGATCGATGTGTCAGTTTCTAGACAGTTTTTGCAGCCCAACGGTTTAGTTAAGACTAGATGAAAAGCCTGTCTCCGCCAGTCGAGAAACAATATTAAGTAGCCTCTGTCTCCGTAAGACGCCTTCCGTACGGCTAACGGTAAAAAACACTTTTTTGCTCCTATTTTTGTCCCGGGGGCGAAATTCAAAAAACGGGCTTCGTTAGGTTCTAGCCACTGCTAAAGACTACCACCGTGCCAAATTTCATGATTTTAGCTCAAGGCATAACTTCAGAATCACGTGGACAGACAAAAAAATATATATACCTACCTACATATAAATATATCCACATTAGCAAATTATATATATAGATTACACAAGAAATAGTTTTTGGAATATTTCTGAGCTAATAAAAGCTCAATTATATACTCCTAATAAGGCGGGGAAAGGTATGCCTTAATATTACTTAGAGTTTAAAAACAATATATTCAATTATCTGCCAACAATACGTTTCAGTGTTTGTGTAGACCTAATAACATTTAGGTATATAACAATAAATCTTTTAAACTCCTGTAAGACATAAAAAAATTTTGGCCCAAAATTTGCCGACCCTAAAATCTGCCACCCTAGGCTTCAGCCTACTCTGCCTGCTGGCAAATCTGCCACTGGTTGAACCGTGGTTTAAGCAATTCCATAAATAATGAATGTTTAAGCCGACATATTGAGGTGATGACTCAAGAGAATATCGACGCCGTAAAAAACTCATTGAAAAAAATAGACGTGTGGCGTACAGGGAAAAAAGCACATCTTGATAATTCACACTTAAAACATTATGGTCCTTTAAAGCTTCACAAGGTTTGTTTATTGTTTGATATTCACTGGTTAACAGACAAAGAGCAATGCGGGTTACCTGGTGCCACAAAATGCTAAAGCAATTAGATCCTGCGCGTTCTCCCAAACAAATTTAATTATCACGGGATGAAATATGGTTTTATTATTATTATGATACGCCGTTAAGATACCAAACCAAAGCTTGGTTATTGGAAGAACCTGCAATCGGGGTGAAAATCGCACGATCGAGAAAGAAAAATAATCGTCTTTTTCGGCAAACGAGGAATTACCACAACTGAGTTGCTGGATACAAAAAGAACAGATACATCTATCTGTCACACTCATACTTGCTTGCCCCAAGTAATTGAAAGGCTTATGAACTTAAAACCAAACTAACGTCTTGACACCTAGTGGTTTCATCATTAGTCACACTGTAATAATAGGGCTATTGCGCTGTTTACTGAGAATACATGTTCTGACTGGTCATTTCAGGAAATGACAGATTGGTGTTTGACGCCAACATTTATAAGTTTAAATTTTGATTTGTGCAGCTTCAACCATATTAGCTATAAGTTGTTAAACTGAGAAGCTGCTAGGAGTAATATGAACAATCACCCCTTTTTCGCTTTGTATTTGTTTTTAAGAAAAAGTTTGATTTGTAACTTTTATTTTACACGGTGATTCCTGATTGGAAGGACACCATGACATTCTTTTTTTCGTTTTAGTTTAGTTGTTGTTTACGCTTTAGCATTTTTATATTGCCGCTGAATCAGCGGTTGCGTTAGTATGTTTAAGATAATACTGAATATCTTTACACTCTGTGTATACTTTGGGATAATTGTGAAAAAAACCATAGATTTGTCTAGAAGACATGACAAATCTCAGATTTTATCTTCGGTTTGCCACTCTTGTTGTGGCTTTAGTTTTTAAGGTGTTTAAAATATACGACTTGTTATTTTTTTAAGTTTTTTCAATAAAAATGAAAAATAAAAGAATGTGTGAAAAAAATTAATAAAATAATGCTCCTGCACATCGATTAAACTAAACTACTCGATTTCTCGCAGCTTCAGGTTTAAAAGTGTTATATCATTCACTGTATAGCCCAGGTCTAGCACAATGACAGTGGCGTAGCTATCAGAGTGCAGAGCACCGAGCCCCCAAGCACATGGGGGCCCCAGGGTCCCTTAAATACCTTCGAAAAAGTTAAATAAATATTGTAATTGCATAAAGAATTTTTGAGTTTTTAGCTTCTTGTCACGGAATCTCTAATAGTTAGCTTAAACTAAACTTGCAACAAGGCTTTAAGTTTAAAAAATTGAAATTTGTAGGGAGTGCCCCTAACGAAAAATCATGCATTATAAATCACAATAAGAAGTTTATATATCCTTCCACTGCAGTCGCTACAAAATAAAAAGTAAAACATAACTTGATATGAAATCGAAACATTAAAATAATAACTCGGAAATTATTGGGTTTTGAATTAGAACATTATTTAAATGAGCGCGTTATTAATTATAAGTATGACAGTACATATCTCAAATATGCTTTAGTACGAATTCCAAAGTAAAATGCAATTTTACTTCCCTACCAAATATCTTAAAGCAGAGTTACGCTCTCAATTTTTTTTATCTAGTTTTGTAATTCATTGCACTCTGAATTTCATAAATAAAGTTTTATTCCACATAATTAAAATCAATTATAATCATAATCATAATTAATCCTATTGTATTTTTTTTTTCATTTATTTGGTCAAAGTATTTGCAAATATTTCCAGATTACGTTAGGGTTTACTTTTAGTTCTACATAATAAAGACATTTAGGGTATCTCTTTTGGTTTTTTCATCTTTGCTTGAAATTAAGTAGCTCTGCACCTTTAAAGTATTTATATTTTAACCAGAATAGATAGAGCCCCAGTTAGCTATTTGCCCCAGGGCTCTACATATACAGAGGGTTATTTCACAAACAATTACCTTCAAATCTTTATATTTCTTTCCGCACAACTGAAGAAGGTTGAAATTGAGCATAGATGCTAATCTACCCGCCAACTCAGGCCTCAAAAACGGCTCCTTAATGTCAACTGTCAAATAATGGAACATGTCGACCGTTTCTCTCGCCAGAGTAAGGTATGACCTGCACTGTCTTCCGTCAGCACTCAATTGACGCATTCGACTTTGTTGTTGTTCAGTTGGTAGTTTGGACCTAAAAATTTTAAAAAATAAAGTAAACTTATACACAAATGCAAGTAACAAGTGACGTCGTATTTCAAGTATACATGGTGCTCTATATTTGCTCTATTACTGGACTATAATATAATGTTTTTGTACAAAATAATTCATACTTTCATGAGTTAAAATGTTTTCTCACCATTTATCTTCATCCGCTATTAATTCCTGGATTTCATGAATTCTCTTTAAAGATTCCAACGATTCGTCTAATAAAAATGTAGTATCATTCATTAACATATTTATGAATTTTACAAACTGATTGCCACTTTTTGATTCGTCCACTACGGCCTGCCTATGAACAGGAGATCCCCACATTCCTAAAGAAAATATTACAAGATACACCAAAATAAGATAGAACATATACAGGGTGTATTATATTTTATATTTAAATTATATTTTGCAAATACTTTTATGTTTCTGCAGCGTCCCACGGTCAGCGGAATACTTTTAAAACGCGAGCCAGCTGTCAAACGACGAATATGATTTTAACTTTTCCTATATTGTTGCCAAAAATCCTATCTTCTACCAATAAAATAATATGATAACTCAGGAAAAGGAAAAATATTATTAAATAATGGAAATATTCTTTTTTCTGTACTTAACAAAACTTGTTTTCTAAAAAACTTAATTTACATTTAAAAAATACTAAAAGGTAGCTAAAACAAAGTTTGGACAGTGGCCTCATTAGGGTATTACTAGCATAGTAGCTGCATTTAAAATAAACTCTCTAAAAAAATAATAAGGAAGGATGCTCAAAAAGTCCTCCGTTCACTTTCAAACGCAAACAAAAACGCTCCTTATTTTTTTTTTTTTTTGAGCCGTCATTTCCACATGATGTTTCAATTGACTTACACTTTTAAAAACTTTTTAAGCATAGACAATTTTTTTATAGTGCCACATACACCACGAAAGGTTCCACGATCTTGCAATTGTTGCAGAAAATTCCTTTCCTAGGGGTGTCAGGATCTGGATACCTCTCTTGAATTGTTGAGCATTTTATTCAGTTTTTTTATTGCATAATAGCATATCCGTAAATTCTATTGGATTTCCCTGCAATGCTCATTAATTAAATATAATATGATGCAAAATTCAACAAACCACTGCTGTCGATATCGAAGCCTTCGGATTGGCCATATTAAAAAAAAATTCGTTGGTCCATCTTGCGGCACTGTCATATGACGACCGCTTGCCGAAATGACTACTTTTTTCCTTTTGTTCGAGGGTGTGGCGGCGATTTTTAAACAGTGCTCATACGTTTTATTCCAACTGGCAAGAAACGACGACGGGTAGTCCTCAAAGTTTTGCTGATACACAAGTTAAAAGAACTGTGTGAAATTTTTAAAAAAGTATTCAAAAACGCTGTTTAAATTATAGATATTCTTATAAAGTCTTTTGTATTTTTGCTACCACAACAAACTTATGCACATGTAAAATTTTTTCGGGTATTGTTAGTAATTATTTGCGTAAAAATAAACTGGAGCTATTGTAAAAAACTACTTGTAATGTATTTAACGGGTCTTTGATTTAAAGAACTAACACAAGACGTCCAGTGGAGGGTATGATCTTTCGACTTACATCTTTAGGGTAAAATATCTTAGTAATTAATAATACTTTTCACTATTTTTATTCAATTTGTTTTTACGTAAGATTTTGGGGGTTTCAATATATTAAATATTTCCATAACACCCTGAGTATTGGCCAGACCAGTAGACTATTTAAAAAACTTTGTCCCAAAAATTATTCTGCTCAATTAGACCAATTTATACAATGTGTCTACTTAAGTTGAAACCATATGGAAAACTTTTTTATTATTAAGTTTACGAAAAAAAGTTACTCCTGATAAAAAGTTCTGCATAGTCCAAAACTTAAAATGCAACCATTAGATATCAACTTTTTAAGCCGTATACGAGCTTTGTCAAAAAATATGAATTTTATTCAAGAGTAAAGTATTTTTATATTTTACAATACAAAAGAATTTTATAAAGTAAAGTTATTTTGAATTAAAAGTTATATTTAAATATGCAATTACAGCTATTTGGCATGAAAATTTAGGATTGGTGATTATTTACTAATAATTCCGTATTAATTGTTCTGGCTTGATACAATTTAACATATTCTAGGATGCACTGATATGAAATATTTCACATTGTGTGTCAAAGTGAGTTCTTATTTGTAAAATTACAGTAAAAATGGCAAATTTACTAAATCGTGAAGAAAAAATAAAAAAATTATTAGTAAATAATCACCAATCCTAAATTTTTATGCTGAATAGCTGTAATTGCATATTTAAATATAACCTTTAATTTAAAATAACTTTCCTTTATAACATTTTTCTGTATTGTAAAAAATAAAGGTACTTTACTCTTGAGTAAAATTCATATTTTTTGACAAACCTCGTATACGACTTTAAAAAAATTGATATCCATTAGTTGCATTTTAAGTTTTGGACCATGCAAAACGTTTTATTAAGAATAACTTTTTTTGGTAAACTTAATCATAAAAAAGTTTTCCATATGGTTCCAACTTAAGTAGACACACTGAATAGGTTCATATTTGATAGAAAACCAGTGAGCGCTGCATTCTTAGAGGGGAAAACTATGAAAATATGTTTTTCTAATCAAAATCCACTATTTCCTTAAATCCCTTTTTTGTAAATATTCATTAAATTTTCGTAATAAAGGAAAATATTGCTAACATTTAGTTGTATATAAAGAAGTGGAATTTAAAATTTAATAATACAAATGTGTCTGTAAAAGTCAACCTACCTTTTATTATAAGACTTATGTGATACCTAATAGAAAACTTATCGTAAAATTCGGAACTTGAACCAGTAGTTTCCACCTAAAAAATATTGAAAGATTGTTTAATTATTTAATAAATTCCAAATTCAAAACTTATAATTTGCTTCCTCCCTAAACATTGATATATAGATACTATTTGATTCCATAGAAAAAAAATACATTCAAGGTTAACTTACATCAGTGTAAAATTTCATTAAACAACTAGGCAGCACTGTTCTGGAAATATGATGTAACATTAACCTATTGTACAGAGGTTCACATCTGGGCTGAATGCTTGGAATTATAACAAACACAACTTCAATCAGTTTGGCAACAAGGTAAGGATTTTTAATCATGTTAGATGAGCATATTGTTACTAGGAGCCACGTTATAAGGGTGTCTTCGGTGTTGTCAGTGATTAAGCTTGGAAAGTATCTGCAAGAAAAATGTTTGCAAAAAAAGGGCACCAACACTTTTAAAAATAAACATTTTCTTCTAAAAGTTTTCACTTAAGTCTACAAAGTCGATTTTTTTGGAAATTTCGTTTACATTTGAAATATAACCAGTGATATTATTAAAAAAACATATATATTCAAAAAATTAACTCACTGCAATGCAAATAACAAAAACTCAGCTATATCTTCGACATACCACTCAGGCATGGCATAAAAAGCTGGCGATTGAGGAGGCGGTAGAGGTAGATCAGGAATGGAGGCGCCTGGTGGAGCGCCCGTCATTAAACTTAAAAGATACTCGCTGACGGATGTGTAAAACATTAGCGAACGACGCATCAGATTTTTGTCGAGTAGGCCTGCGTCTGCACATGCTTTTGATCTGTAAAAATTATAAATTTAGATATTTATTTAAACTGTGCAATTCATGAATTATTTCAAATCGAGCCATCTAAACAATTAAATTAGGTTATAATTTTTTAAACCGATTTTTCTAAAACTACAATATATAAAAATATGGGGACAACGCCAGTCTTTTAAGAACTTTTCAAGGAATATTATAGTTTCAATATACTTAAACCATTTAATAAAATTGAGGATATTTCTTAGGGCATGTACTTTTACTACAACAGAGCGGATCAAAATCAAAAAGGCGCTTTTTGAGTAATAAAAAATAGAAAATACATTGTCAGCAATTTTTTTGTATTTTTTTATTACTCAAAAAGCGCATTTTTGATTTTGATTCGCTTTTTTGTAGTCAAAATACATATCCACAATTTTATTGGTTGGTGTAAGTATATATAAATAAAAACAATTACTAAAATAGTTTTTCTTTTTTTGGACCATTTAAAAATGCAAATATAAAATAATGGGTAGGTATTTGTATAGTGTAACGTTTGTAATAAAATACTGTAAATTAATTGAAAATTAGTTTTATGTAATAATCTAAAATATTTAGAAAATTAACTCCGTTCACATAGTGTCATACCCCAAAAAATTATTAAACGCAGCATCTGGTTCACAATACCACAAAGTCCTATCTCAGAAAGTTTTATGTCTATATTTTAGGTATTTGTGCCTAGGTGACACTAGTGTCATTATACCATTAACCGAAATCATGTATGTTTGGTACATAATGACATACCAAAAATATATAGTGTCACATGTCCAGTTGTGCAAGATGGTCGTCTTTCTAAATATCTTTTAAAGTGTTGCTGCTTGTCCAATATTTTTTTATTCCAGTCCACAAATACTTAAAGTCCAAGTAGGTATTATTTTATGTAAATTTGATTTAAAACAAGTTGTGAGTTTATTTTCAAACTGCTAACTTTTGTACGTGTAAAATTAGTCTTAATAAATGATATTTTGTAAATTTTTTATTTCTTTATTCCTATAGTGTCACAACTTTTTCGATTTTTTATCTTTAATGTCACAACTCAAAGAAACAAAAAATTTAATACTATGAAGAGCTTCAAGAACCCTTGAAAAGTGCCCAAATACTTATTGTGATTATTTTGATGGTTTGTGAATCAAAACACAAATAGTATTAGAACTAATCTAAAAAGCCTTTTTCTCAATACTTTATTTTTTGAAGTTATGACACTATTTGAGCGGAGGTGCAATATTGGGATATTTAAATGGGGCCTTGCATAAAGTTTATTTTGATTCTAAAACAGGTAAAATTTTCTCCTTTATACATCAAAAAACTATCTGCTAAATACTTTTATTTTCAGAAAAAAATGTCGCCGTCGTGAGCTGTCACGAAGATAAAAAAAACAATGTCTACCAGGTGTCCAAATAAGAACAGACGCCGGATGTATTATTTTTGGTAAAAATTACCAAGAGAAATAGGTGCAAATTATTTTCAAGTTTCTAAAACTACCGCGTGATGGCGCAACCACAATGGTGAATTAAAAAAACCATTTTTCTTCAAAATAAGCTGATATTAGGTACAATTTTGATAAAATCAGCAAAAACTTTAAGCAATTCTGCATCAATTTGGTTAAGGATTTTTATTATATTTCCAATAATAAGGGGGAGGGAGATGATAAATAATAAACTTTTCATATAGCCCCATCTCCCACACCTTTAATCGAAAGTGTTTCATGTGGGTACTCATTTAAAAGATTATTTAAAGCTCTTTTAAATGCTGTTCTTTTCAGTGTCGGCTAGTTTGTACTTTACTAACTAGAGGGTGTTGTTACCTATACTCTAGCGAAAACCGCGTTTTGATATCTACATTCGTTTTCGAGGTATTTCAAAGTAACCTGTTTCTCAAATGATAAATAATAATAACAATTAATCAAAACAGTCTTTGTAACAGGGTAAAAGAATAATTACTGTAGAGTAAAAGGAAAAATATTGGAAACTATCTTAAAGTTTGCATTGTATCCACTAGAGAAAATAATGAACGACATGACTTATTTAAGTTAAAAGTTGTTGGTTTCAATTTATGCCTTATTCTAATCTGCATAAAAAATAATTCCAAATAAAGTTGCATTTAATATGCTAGCAATTTATTTATTTAAAAATTGGAGTGAAACTGACAACTGTCAACTTAAATAAGTCATAACGTTTTCAAATCTTTTTTTCTTGTTTTTATTTCCAAGCCCACTTGACTGATATTTAAATAAGAATTAATAAATGCAACAATCACGGTATTTTTATGTTTTCGATTGATCATTCTATTCCCTACTGGATAAAATACAAACTTAAATATAATTTTCGGCATTTTTTTTTAATTTACAGTAATTATTCTTTTACTCTATTGCAAAGACTGTTTTAATAATAATAATAATAATAATTTATTGTTGCTTATACACAATAGTATTTACACAAGTCACTAAGTAAGAATAATAAATGCAACAATCACGGTATTTTTATGTTTTCGATTGATCATTCTATTCCCTACTGGATAAAATACAAACTTAAATATATTTTCGGCATTTTAATTACAGTAATTATTCTTTTACTCTATTGCAAAGACTGTTTTAATAATAATAATAATAATAATTTATTGTTGCTTATACACAATAGTATTTACACAAGTCACTAAGTAAGAAACAAAATAGTATTAAAAAAACATAGTACAAACTAAAAATTAAGAAAAATGGCTTGACAAAAAAAAACGTTAAAACAATTACAAAAGTAAAACAACGTAATATTACATTTCAAGTGAAAACAATATGTTAAAAATAGTGCAATCCAAGAATTCTTTGTAATCGTAGAAGGCCTGACTGATAAAACTTATTTTTCCTTGTACTGCCTGTTGGCAGATTTTTTATGTGAATGGAAAGTTTATTATAAAATTTGATGCCAGATATCCCGGACCCTCGACACCTTTAGCCAAAGACACAACTGAATGGCATGAGTTCATGTAACGGGTGTAAGGATTAAGTTCCAGAAATGAGCAATTGCCTTATGTACAAAACCCTACAATCAGCCCTATATGGCAAGCCAGCAACAATCCAAACAGCCCTCCTCTGCATCTGGAAAACCCCTGCAGCACCGGAACTATGCCCCCACACAATAATGGCGTAACTCATTAAAGAGTGAAAGAGTAAAAAATAGGCCTGCCTCAAAACATCTTCAGTCACACAATCGGCAAGGCCACGCAGCAGAAACGCACCTGAGGGCAACCGTTTGCAGCAATAATCGGTGTGTGCATCCCAGCGAAGCCCTGAATCGAGTTATACACCAAGGAACTTGACGTTTGCCTCAGTTAAATGGTTCGGCATGTCACGCAACGAAAAAACTAAGGATTGCGTCTTTGTGGCATTCAGATATAGCTTGTTACATGTAAACCAGAATTCGGCCCCAAAGAGCCTCACGGAACCTCCAGGGTCTCAGTAATCCTTCTGGCAGGAAAAGTTGTGTCATCTGCAAACAGGGTATAGGGAACAGATGTGTCAAACTGTAGTAAATCATTTATATAAATAAAAAGCAAAAGAGGACCCAGAACAGAGCCCTGAGGCACTCCCACATTTATTGCCCTCTTTGCAGACTCTACACCAGCCACCCGACAGTCAAGTTCACGATAGATAGCTCCTCAATAGGGATATGGTATTTTCATCAATATTGTAACGTTTAAGCTTTTGCACGAGTATTTCGTGCGAGACACAATCGAAAATGAAATAATTGTTAATATTATTTAAAACAAGTTTCTTTGAAATAACTCGAAAACGAATGCAGATATCAAAACGCGGTTTTCGACAAAATGTATGTGTTTTTTCCTCCTCTAAACCTACAATAAAAAAAATATATCGTCGTATTTAACTTTCTTAAGAAAATCTCAAAAACCGAGTTTTCCTTAAACGCCTTTTAGTTGGTGAACTACAAACTAGCCGACTCCAAAAAGAATGACATTTAAAAGAGCTTCAAGTTTTCTTTTAAACGAGTACCCACTTAAACCACTTTCGATAAAAGATGTAGGTGATAGAGGTATTTGAAAGTTGCGTTATTTATCATCTTCGCCCACTCTTATTATTGGAAATATGACAAAAAGTCCTTAACCAAACTAATGCAGAATTGGTTAGAGTTTTTGCTGATGTTATCAAAATTGTACCTAATACCTGCTAATTTTGGTTAGTTCTGGTTAGTTAAAGAAGAAAAGGTTTTTTAATTTACCGTTGCGGTTGTGCAATCTCGCGGTAGTTTTAGAAACTTGAAAATAATTTCCAGCTATTTCTCTTGGCTATTTTTACTAAAAATAATTTTTTCCCTACTATGTGCGATACATAGTTTTCGAGATACAGCCGGCGTCCTTTCCTATTTGGACACCCGGTACTTTGCATCCACTGAGACAATTAGGTTAACCTTACTTATTTAGTTTCTTCAACTGCTGTTTCCACCGCTTGACAAACTGCTTATTTCTACTTGCGAAAGGCGTATTTTTCCATTGCGCCTCCGCCGCTATTGTTTCGTCCACGAGTTTCTGCAAATCTCGTATTGCCCTTAATCTACGCTGATATTTCTGAATGGCGGGTAAAAGGGACAGATGATGGCAGTGTAACGTTAGGAACCAGCAAATGGTGGAGAAGTTGGGTGTTGGAAAATCATACGATTTACCTAAAATTGTATAACCATTATGAATTATTTTTAAAGTCACGGTTTTAAGGGTTACCTAAGATAAATTTAGGTTCTGGGCGTTAAGCATTTTTTAAATATTTATTGCGTTAAAAAAAAATAATTAAATCTCATTCCGTTGCAATCCTTTCTAAAAACTTTATTTATTTTTTAAGAATTTACTTTTTTGATCGATTCCTTTTCAAAAGTGATGATTTTTATTCTTTTATATTTTTCAGAACAATATTCTCATATTTTTGGGCACTCTGTATGTTTTACTTCAAATCAGACAGCATTAAAATTTAATTTTCTTCATATGTAGGTTAATTTTTATGAAGGACTTTATTCCAGTCACTATATTTTTTTAAATTTCAAAAATACTTTAACTAACTTTAAATACCACCATACTTTAAAACATCAATAAAAAAAATTGTTTTCAACTCCCGAGGACCAAAGAAGAACTAGTTAAATAGCAGTTAGTAGTGCCGTGAAAGTATTTTCGACCTTTTAGGGTGATTTATAAACTAAGACCTTATTATTTTCCACATGTAGATACATGACCTTGTGGAGATCAAGAATACATATTTTGTGGACCAATCGGAGGCCCCAAAAGAAGTAAAATAAGGCAATACAAAATTTTCTATACCATTCTTTAGCTAACCTAGAAAACGGATTCGACAGTCTTTGTACAGGGTTAATATTCTAAAAAAAACTTTTAAAAGCTAAAACTCCTTAAGTGGTTTTATCCAGGAAGGTAATATTTTTACATCAGTTTGAGTTTGTACCGAAATAAACATTTACATGTTCATTTGACAGTCCATATACATGGTGAACATAATAAAAAATTTAAATTGATTCTTTTGTTCACACCTTTTAAATAGAGATGAAATTTTGCATAAAAATGAATATTAAAGTTTTCGTTAACAGATGATGATCAAGGTAAGTCTAAAACCTTAAAGACATTTAAATTAATTTTAGGGTTTACAACTTCCACACCCCTTTACTTGGTCTTCCATACACAGGGTAAACACCTTAAAAAATTAATTCTATTCCATTTTTTTTATTTTTTAGGTTAGTAACACCAGGATAAGGTTTTCAAATTTTAAGACTCACTAAATTCAAAAATTACTTAAAGTGCTTTCAAAAAGAATGTGAAAAATAACAGAATGTTTTCTGTTACTTTTTTACCTAGATAGGTGTCTTCCTTTAATAGGTGCTTCAGACACACAAAAAAAAAGGCAATTCAGGCACAATGAGGAAACGCCTTTCATTTTTAACAGTCAACAAGCTTTTCTTAAGACAGATAGTGGTGTTGCAACATAATCCAGGATATTTTAATATACAATTACGCAAGGAGGTATGGGTTAGTTTCGATTAAATGCCTCTAATCATTTTTTTATGTTTTTCATTTTGTACTTTATCCCTGATAATATTCCTACATATTATTGCCATATAATTAAAATAAAAAGTTTTCTGTCCAACAGCGGGGTAAACTTTCTTTTCTAAAGTTTATTTTGGAGAACAGTATTTATATTGTCATACTAAAACTTATGTGTGGCCTGTAATGTAAAATCCATTAAACATGTTGTATTGAATTAACAGTTACTTAATTCATTTTTATAGTTATAAACTTATAATGTTAAGAAAAACAAATTTACATTTCTAAAACAGTGACAAAAATGGTCAACCATTCCAAGCAGATATATATTAAACTTACCAAACTCCTCCAACCAATCTCCCACTTCCTGAGAAGAAAATTTCAGTCTTGTATCATTCTGTATTTGTATCATGGCCTCTTTATGAAATGGATACATCAAATCCATCTTATTAAACTTAATTTTAACTGACAAATTCTGCAATACACTTAGCAAATTTAACATGAAACCATCACCGGCAAGCATACGTTCTTCCATGGCCAGCTGCGCTCTTTTCTCGTTATTCTTTAATATTTGACCTAAATATTTTAAACACGCATCTCGACTATCTTGATTCGCCAAGATATAGTGAAAAATCCTATGTAAGGTGTTGCGAACATTTTCGAGTTCAAGCTGTAAAGGGTGCTTAAGAGTGCTGTCATTTACAGAGTTTCCTAAAAATATATTTGTTATTATACTGATATTTACTGGTATCTAGAAATATGCCTACTCTTACCTGAAAACAATTTTTCTGCTACTTTAGGCTCATCTTCGGCGAACACTGAAATATCCAAGAAAGGACCTAAGAATGACATGAACGTCAGTTCTCGCCCACCAGCACCAGTTAGAGGCTCTGATATGTGAAACTGAAACTGCCGCGTGATTAATGTACATATCGGTCTGTTGTTGCACCTTATATCTGCCAATTCAAAGAGAGTTTGCAGCGGTAACCTATGCTCATCCTCGACAATGCATGCTGTACGCATCATCCGGAATAGACCTTGCAAAACTGGGCTAAATACTTTACTAAACAATTCCTCGTTGGTGTAAGTGCGAGTAACCAGTTCAGTTAGGAATCCTCTGGGTACTGTTTGGTGCACTATAGGTGCCAAAAGTGGCGACTTGCCGTAACCTTCTTCTAACCCTGAGATAACTCTACCTTGAACTACTAAAGTAGTGTATTGTATCAACTGTGCTCTCACTTCCGTCAGAACATCACTAAGAGGAGGAATGCTGGACCTATAAAGAGGCAGAAACAAAAATTTTATTGCATAAGTGCTTGAATAAAAATGTATTTTATAGTTTCGTTTACAGCCACAGACATATAAAGAATAGAATACGATTCCATGGGCGCCACAAAAAGAGAAAGCCGTCGCACCACTTTCTCTGTGGGAGCCACCTGCAGTCTATCCTTTAATGACTAAGTTTACAACTCTGGCTCTTACCTTTTAGGATGATTTCTTTCCTCTTGAGCGACTCTATTATATGATTCCATTAGGAAATTTATTGCTAAAGTAATTGGGCTCTCTTCGCTGCCCTTCTCTTTCATTATTAACGCTGGTACAGGACACTGCATATCACTTGTGCTAGGACTGCTTTGGGCTGGACTCACTGATCCTGAATGCAAACTATATGTGTCAGAGATATCTTGATTCTGAGGCGTGATATTCTTAAAAGGATTATTTCCTTTCGATATCAAACTCAAAATTTCCATTATAGCGCACGACGTCAGGTCGCGAATTGAGGAATGCGGGTTTTCTTTGAGATGCTCGGCTGTTTGAGGTAAAAATACTCGAGACGGTGACGATTTTGTAAAAGAGGATTGTAGAATTCTTGCTAAAGTTTCTTGCAGTTGCTCTACAGTCAGTTCTGTAGAAGACGAAGTCGTGCGTTGGCGATGTATGTCTTTTTTCTGTAGGTCTGAGTCGTCAACCTGAAAATTAAATTAGTACTAGAAATAATAATTTACTTAAATTTGTTTACCATTATCTCTTACTTTTACCATACCTAGTAAATAAAAATTATAAAGGAAAACAAATAGGAAATTCCTTAATTAATTAATATTAAGAACTTTGGCACCAAGTGCCATACATTAGTGACCAATGTTTTAAAAGGTTCAATATCTTTTGAAATGGTTGAAAATTGGGACAATAGAAATATGGGGCCAAATTTGCAACTCTGAAATTTAAGTAAAACTAGAAACAATGACAAAATATGGTATCAAATATTAAACAAATAATAAAAGTTCTTCAAGCAAAAAAAGAAAAACTTGAATTAGGTAAGTTATTACTTACTTCCATATTTTCAAATCCAGAATCAATATCAGTATTTGCGCCCATTTTATCGGCACACCCACTTACTTCATCCACTTCCATATGAATAGAGCTTGTTTCAGAATCACTCCTTATTGGTGGAGCTCTGGATCTCTGTTTTGAACTTGAAGGAATTTGAATATCAATTGGTTTGCTTGGTTCCTAAAAATAATTTAAAAAAATATAAATAAGTAAAAATCAGAAGATCTATTTTTAAAATTTTTGTAAAAAATAGATAATGTACTAAAAGTTAATACAAAGTATCTGGTTTGATGCATTACATGACTGACACAGACTTCATCCTGAAACAATATTTATAAATATACTATTATTATACATAGGTTGCTAATAAAGTCTTGTTGTACATATAAATTATTATTTTTGGCAGAACTTCCTTTATCGAAAATGTCTACCAACCTTTCTTTAAGTAAGGAATTACAGATTTCCTAAAAATCTGCTATTAAGTCCTTTTCTTATTGAAAACCTGTACTTCTAAGCTGTATTTTTATGTACAGAAAGAACCCTTGGCGCTAGATATGCGGTGGATGGTGGAGGATATAACACTTTTAAACGTGAAGCTACGATAAATTCCGTAGTTTGGTGAGAAGTGGTAATTATTTATTGGTCAAAAAAGACCACTATCATTCTTTTTTTTATCGATCGTGCTGTCTTCGCCATGGCTGCAAAGTCTTTATTTTTAAATAGCAAAACATGTTCCATCCCATGATAATGTAACTTATTTGGAGGGAACGCCCTGGATTAAATTGCCTTACCATTTTGTGGCACCAGGTAACCCACATTGTTCTCTGTCTGTCTGTTAACAAGTGAAAAAAAAACAATGAAAACAACTTGCATATTTTTAGTTTAGTTAAGTGTAATATAAATTTTCAAGCAGTACTGTATTTCCATGTATATTGCACGTCTATATTTTTCAATAACTTTTTTTAAAAATTAAATATTCTTCAGAGTCATTACTTCAACAGGTCGCTTAAACGTTTAATACGGTGTTCAACTATTCTAAGGAATCTACAATCTTTGCTAAATACTTGCTTCATTTTGAAAATTCTACAAAAAAATCAAGCAATTATCTGGGTTTTGAAAATATTGCCATTTTTAAACTATTCTCTACTGTGCCTCAGGTAGTGCTAAATTTTCAATATTTAAAATTCTCTACTTAATCAGTACAGCAGTATGACATGACTTTTTTAGCGACCCACATATTATTACATCACAGGTTTTGCAAAAAAGTCAGCATATCAAAGATAAACCAAAAACTAAAACCAAACCTTAAAAACTCCCTCTGACACCTTCTCTTTCTCTTTTTCTCCCACTGCTTCCATATTACTATTGTCTTTTTTCATTTCCTGAGTTCCATTATTCTGGTTTGAAAAAAATTTGTTTTCCAAAGAGTTTCCTTGAGATTCGTAGATTGGAGGGCTTTGGCCTTGCGTAGTGGACATTGGAGATTGTGAGATTGGAGTTATAGGGGGCGATATAGAAGTCGAAGGAGAGCCACTTTGCGTAGCGAGACGCGCCAGACGGCGTCGACGAATCTGAAACGAACCCATAAATATATCTAATAGTTTATCAATAAACCCACAAAAGCTTCTTGACTAAAATAACACGGTTTAAAACTCATTATCAAAATATTAGAATATGTGACAGCAATAGGGAGCTAGAAACAGATAAGATATTCAGGTTTAACATAATAATCACGCTAAAATGCCTTAAACATAAATTGTAAAATAAAAGAAAGTGAGTTTATATTATTTAATAATAATAAGAATCTCTGTTTATTTAATAATACTTTGTTGCCTTTGGTAAATGCTGAGGTAAAATCAATTAACTAGTCACTTTTTTTATTTTTAAAAATAATAAATTTACTTTTTGTATCAAATTATGTGTAAACTAAATATTAAAAGAATCTTCCCAGAATATGCAAAATTTTAAATGCAAACATTTTGATAATTGTAGTTTTATATATTATTTACTTACATTTTAAAGTTTTCATTTTTTTATATCTTAAAAATGGTAACTATAACATAAAAAGCTTTTCTATTTAAAAAAGTGTTTGGGTAGTTAAAGTCAATCTAGTTAGTTAACTACCATTAATAAACATTTTTCACACCAATATACAGTATCTCCGCAGATGCAGTTAACAAGAGGACAAATGGACCAAAAATTCGAAGATACGAAAAAAAGTCATTCTTGATAAAAAAATTCCGCTTGTTAAAAAAATATATACTACAATTGAAAAATAGATTTTTATCATACAGGGAGTCTCAAAAATGCAAAAACATAAAATCAAGCAAAAGCAAACACTCGTTTTTTGGCCTTTTAACGAAAAATAATAAATAAAAAACTTGCTCCAAATTTATTTCTTGTTCTGATTTTGAACTTACTGAGGAAAATTTGAATTTACAAAAAATAAAAAAAATCAACAAGTTTGCAAGTACACATTTTACATTTATATTTTTTTTACATTTTACATTTTTTTCATTGTATATTTATTTTTATAAATGTTTAGTAATGTAAAGGTGATAATCAAGTAAAAGTAGTAAAATGCGTAGGTACTTCCAAAAATGTTGATTTTTAAAATTTTTCATAAATTTAAATTTTCTTCAGTAAATTCGGAATCAGGTTTAGAAGTAAATTTGGAGCAAGTTTTTTATTTATTATTTCACGTTAAAAGGCCAAAAAATGACTGTTTGCTCTTGTTTGATTTTATGTTTTTGCATTTTTGAGACGCCCTGTATGATAAAATCTATTTTCTCATTGCAGTTCATATTTTTTCGACAAGCAGAATTTTTTATCAAGAATGACTTTTTTTCGTATCTTTCAATTTTTGGTCCATTTGTCCTCTTGTTAACCGCATCCGCAAACTTACTGTATGTATTTAATTATCAATTTATTAAATTATTCATATAACTCATTATATACTCTACAGAGCCCCAGTAAAAATAATGAAACTCTAAAAGATTTACATTCCAAAGAAAACCTTAAAGCTAAGCCTAACTAAATTGAATGTAAATAATGGAGTATTTACACAAGATAAAGAAACAAATTAATCTCTACAAATTAATTATTCTTTAATAACAAATGGACTGGCCTGATTTATATAATTGACACCCAAATTAAAACTAAATAATACACCACAGTCAATCTGGATATTTAAAAGCCTGTGAGAAAGAGCTTCTCTATGCTGACACTTCAGATGAGAGACTTCAGATAATAAAAGCTTAGTTTCATAGATCAGATTAGTATAAAGAAAGCAATGCTTGACAAACTTATCCTGCACTCTCTTAAGCCCTAAGTATGTAAAGTCTACCTGTGTTTTCTCTTATAAAAAATAAATATTGTAAACTTTAGAACACCAGTAAACTGTAGCCATATGATATAATTTTTTTTCTTGTAGTAAAATAACTTTAAGTTAGTAGGAAATGTTTAAATTGTAAACATGAACAAAGAAAGAAATATGTATATTTGAATTTTTGTAAAATCATTAGTGGAAAAACCCAAATTATTTTAAAGTTTATTTTTACTGAAGTGTATGAATAAGGTAGGTAGTTTACTGTATCTATTTAATAAGAAATGGGATAGGTATAGCAAACTAGATTTTCTACTATATAGGCTATCTAATATTTGTGATCTGGGACACAATGCTCTCAAGAAAAATGATTTTCTTTTGATATTTCTTTTCTTACAGTGATAAAGCCAAACAAACAACCTACTTAGTACTAATAAACCTCATTAAATAATGTAGTTTGTACTTTTTTATTAACATTAAGCAGAATAAATAAACAGCATACAAGGCCATTTAAATCAATTAAAAATGCAGGCAAAAATGTCTAAGGGCACAAAGGGGGATTAGCAGTTTATTACCAAAGATTTTATGATGTTATAAGCAAAATTGTAAAATTAAAGATTTACAAGTTGGTTTTATATTATTTAACAACACAAGGACCTTATGTTCAAGGTAAATCTTGATCAGATAGCAACAAAGGAACTTAAAATGTAGAAAAACAAATCTTTATTAAAACTATTCTTACCTCTTCCTGACTAAGCTCGCTCATGGTTATATTTTCTTGCGTTCAGTAGATGGTTTTTCCCTGAAAATGATCTCGAATTGTCCGAAACGCAACTCTATTTCCCAAATATTCACTAAAAATGAATTTTCACTGTCTCCTCAATTCGACGTCAAAACGAATGTCAGTCACCCCTTTTAACAGCTGAGTTACTGATAGCCATTGCCTATTAGACTGCCCTAAATTTTGCAAATCATCGCGTCTTTCTTCACAGTCAAAACCTCCAAAACCATAGGATATATTTGTGTCATGCCATCTTTATCTGGCCTACGAGCTTCGAATTTGCATATCTTTGTCTAAAGTCTGACGTTTGTTTACAATTGCTAGTTGTTTCTTACCTTTCTCTCTCGTTAGTATTGATTTTTACATGAGTCGTACTTTGTCGGTTTGACGTAGATAATTTCCTGCGCAGGTTAGTTAAGCTCCTTTTCCTTTATGTTGGGAAATAGGAAAAAATTACAATCTATTTTGAAGCAGGTGAACTTGGCCGCCAAAATTTTCTTTGTGTTTCTGCAGATATTTTGGTATAATTCGCAGAATTATTTATTTGAGGTTAAAAATCTGTGAACAAAGCGGAAGGCAAAAATTAGGGACATTTTTTTTATCGACCAGTGGCGGCTGGCTGGTAATTTTAAACGGTACAAAAAATTAGGATTATGCTATTTAAAAATGGTTTCTATAAAGCGCCAAAGCTGCTTCTCTTAGAAGCAGCTTTGGCGCTCTCACGTGCGAATAGGCGTGCGAAAGAGAAAGAAGAATAGAAGTATAAGATTTCTCTCTCGCATGCTTATTCTGATTGGTTGGAGGCAGGGGCTATACCCCGCTGAACAATTAGCACGCACTATATACTCTCTCTAAATACCCAGAATAAACGTGTGAGAAAGAATCTTAACTTCTATCTATTCTATTCTATTCTAATTCACTTTTCCTCTCGCACGGCCAAGTGGCAAAGCTGTATCTACAGGTATAGGCTCAAAGGTCAATAGCAGAGCTAACCTTTTGCAATAGTGCAACTATATCCTTTATACCATATATACATTCAAAGTATTATAATACTTTTGGGCATTGATGAATCTACCCGATTGACTTTCTGTTTGACCTGCGACCCAAGGGTTGTAACTGCGACTGAGGATATGCGATTGAAAAATATTGAAAAATACAGGGTTTTTCCGGAAAACGTAGCAGGAGGAGCTAAATCGGGCGTTCTTTACTCTCAGGGATTAGGGAGAAATTCACCTGCCATTTAGTAGTGCCGTGAAAGCATAATTTTGAGATCTGAACTGATTTCTAAACCTTTTTTTAGAATCACACGTGGTGATGTAGCCGTGAGCCGTGCAATGGTTAAAAGTACAAACGCGTGAGGACAAAAAAAGGCTCTGACAAACCGGTTATATCTGGATTTTGGGTTTGCAATTTGCAGCATCAAATTGTCCATTGCAAGGATTGTTGTTCTTTTTTGCTAATGTTTGGGTAATTTTCTGTTCTAGCACCGGGTTCTGGAAATTATTACCCGAATGCGCTAACAAAATTAATCCTAAACGAGTCCAAAAATTTATAGCAAGCAAGCAACCTACCCGTTTTGGTGTTCGTATATTGGCCAAGTTCGTCATTGACATTTTTTTGCTCCTTTGCTCTAAGCCCTTCCTTTAATTCATACATCCATCAAATGGCACGTGTTCTGTTGGCAGATCATATGCTGCGAGACCACGTGCCACAAAAATCTGCTTGCTCCGCTCTCATCCGAGATTTCAATGCCGAACTTGGCCATTGATAATACCCAGATACCCAAGCTGCTTACGAACAGAACAAATTCTGACCTAATAAGTTGAGGGAAACTTTTTCCTTTCATATTTTGTGAGGGAAACTAACTTAGTTGGCCGTACGATTTGTCACAGCTAATGAATCTGACCTCTCCCCTCGCCCCTGCTAAGGTACCCGGATTTCTGTCTGAGATATCTTGGCTAACCTAAGTTAGCCAAGATATCTCAGACATTTTTTAACGTTTTGGGGAGTCGTAACTTGACAAGCCGAAATTACGTGTTCGATCAAACAACTTAGCTCTGGTTAGGAACTAACTTTAACTTAGTTAAGAAAAATGGTTGTTCGTAAACAGCTCCAGATAGCGGTGTTACTGAACAAAAAGTTAACCATCAGTAGTTGGTACGCAATGTGGTACGCAAATGGTATTGAAATTGTCAGCAATACTTAGGGTTTCCATACGTCCGGATTTGCCCGACATGTCCGTGTTTTCAAGGTGTCCGGGGACGTCCGGCCGCATTTTTAATATAGGTCCGGAAAATCATAATTTTTCATCCCACAAAAAGTAAGTTATTTTCAGCATTGCTTGTCTATTAAAGTTTTTAGAACTGTTAAAATTGCAAATTCTTTTTTGCCTTACCTGTCACAACGCAATTGTTAAGCGAATATTTTGAAATATATTGAAATAGGCTAACACCAAGGGTAATAATTTTTCATTCGGAGCTTTAATATTTTACTATTTGTCCGCAGATATAGGTTATGTTTGGACGTCACCCGTTTGCCCATTTTGCCCAGAAGGCAGATTTATTTTATTAATTTTTGTTAAATATTCAACTTTTAAAAACTATTTTGGATATGTACTTACTATTAGAACTGTAATGTTGTAATGTATAATATTTTAAAAAAATTAAGACTTTATATTACTTGTAAACAAAACAAACAGGCAAACAGATTACGTCACAAATACCGAATTGACATTTAAATTGGTTTATATGGGCTTAAATGGGATCGAGCACTCCTTGTTAGGTTTATTACCCTTGGGCTAACACTAGCATCTATAAAAGGCATAATAATCTTTCTTTCGTCTGAGCATAATAATAACCATATTTAATTTTGATATGATCTGTTCTCAGTTTTATGACTTTATATTATTACCAAAAAATAGTTCCGACTTACATGAAGTCTGGAAATCAGATAAATATATAAGGTATAAAAATATATATATATATATATATATATATATATATATGTTTATTTTATATTTATATTTTATATAAATATATTATTATATAATCTAAATTATATAAATATATAATATATAAAAATATATATATTTTTTAAATTATTTATTTTTTTACCGTTTACCCTTTTGCTATTTTTGTTTTTACCTAAGAACTTTATGTTTTATGTTGCCATATACCTAAGAATTTTATGTTTTATGCTACCATATAAGGCTAATATATGTCTTTAAGTTTATAATGCATTTTTGCATATAATAGAATACCTAATTATTTAAATAAATTTTTAAAGTATTTTCATTTTAATTAAGCTTTTATTGTTATAAATAAATTTATAATATATATTTTTTGAACTGTCCGGATTTTTGGACTCATATGTCCTGGATTTAAAAGAGACGATATGGAAACCCTAGCAATACTTGTAGTCAAATACTGTACAATTTACCGACAACACGATGGTATCTGGGTATCCGGGGTTTAAACAGAGAAATAGAGAAGAGGGTTTAAAGCGTTTTTTCTGCTTATAAATCATTAACTATAATAGTTATTTGAACAGTTTGAACCTTTGAGCATACATTTGCTAGATGCAACCTTGCCGTTCGGTCGTGAGATTGTGCTAGAGATCGAAGAATAGCCGTCTGCAAGGCGGTCTTTAGCAACATATACTCGAAGATGCAAAGTATGGCATAATAGTACAGGCGTGTTGCATCAGATGGTTTAGCGCTGAAATCTATCGTCACGTCACACTAGATTACCGCTAGTTTTATCCTTGTCCATATACTACTAAAACAACGGCCATCTTTCTTTAGCGCTTTTCCATCAATTAATTTAAAAACGGCTTGATGAAACAGCGATTAGTGCGCACGATTAATCGATGAATTTAACAACACGCCTTACCTTAAGCAGAAAAAAAACGCTTTTAGTATTGGAACTTCGCCGATATTATCACAACTACTGAAGACAATCAAATCATTAAGAAATAATGCCTTAGACGTTTTATTTATTTTTTTCTCTAAATTTGGGATACATATACTCTTTTCAAAAGTTGAAAAAAAAACCAAATAAATATTTGTAAAGGTGACTTACAGGTATTCATATGGGCACATTATAAAATTCCGTGCTTAAAAAATCCTACACAGCTGAGATGATGGTTTTATTTTATTTTTTCGAGGAAATAATTTTTTAAGCAACAATTTTAATGAAAATATAAAAAAGTATTATTAATGACAAATAATTTTAACAAACTTCACTTACAGTACAGGTATTTTATTATCGTAACTTGTAACACTAATGTAAATATTTTTAAAATAGAAATTAACTTTCACCAAATTATGATCTCTTTCCGCGTTAAATTCAAACTACAAAATGATGTTGCACGCAGTTCATTGAAACGTAAACAAAAACATGTTTTGTTAGGCGAAAAATGCGCATATGGTTTTTAAACTGATGTGTTTTTCCAAGTTTTATTTTTATAATAGAAAAATCCTTGAAAATTTAAAATGCAGGAAAAAAGATCATATATATTTTAGCTTTATGTTAAATAGTGTTTTTATATTAAAACAGTCTTAACCCACCAATTCTTCAAAGTTTTAACATACTTTAGATCAATTTTTGAGATATATACCCTACTGACCAATCAGTACGCGGCGCAAAAGTGAAAGATACTAAACATATTGCTCTTTTTCTCTCCAACCGCTGTTTGCACCACAGAGCGGAAAGGCTGTTTCTACGAGGTATATCAAAGGTATATGCTAGATGGTGACTTAAGGTTTTTCTACAATGTACGTAATCGTAAAACATAACGTAACACGGAAATATAAGAACGGAATTAAAACCCTATTACCAGTGTTGTTCTGTAATCTGCGGATCCGTAAAAATTCCTTAAGCAGTATATAGCTGTCGTGGATGGCAATATAGCCGGGGGTTTACCTCCGCAAATTGTAGCCATCTTTTGCGTTGCGGTTACGATGACATAACTGGTGCATAACTGAGAGCAGAAACTATAATCTGCCTGATTGGTCGGTCGAAAGGTTTATATAATACACCGGTATGCTAGCTGATTAGTGGGCGGTGCATATCTCTCCCCGCCGATCAATCAGGCACTTAAAGCAAGCGAGAAAAGTTATTCTGCTATTTTTGTTTTTCTCTCGCACGCTTTTGCTCGCACCGCCGAGCGATTAGGCTTTCTCTAGTAGTATATGCTTGAAGCTCGAAGCCTGTAACATTCGACCATACACCTGCTAGAAGCAGCCTTACCGCTAGGCCGTGTGAACAAGTCTGTGAGAGAGAACAAAAAATAGCAGTATAACCTTTCTCTCTTGCTCCACGTGCCTGATTTGTCGGCGGGAAGGGTATGTACCTCTCCCACCAATCAGCATGCAGAGCGGGTTACATAACCCTCCCAGCCAACCAATCAGGTACGTTTAGCGAGAGAGAAAGGTTATACTGCTATTCTTGTTTCTCTTTCGCACACTTGTTAGAACGGCAGCTATGCCTTTAGCAGATATATACTCGAATTCTGTAATATTCACTATCGATCGAGGTGCAGATAGATCGACGCTCTGGATCGACGTGGTTACCCATTATTATTATTATTTTAAGCCAATTTTAAGCTGACTGTCTGTATGTTAGGTTGCATATTGCATATTGTTAAAACATAATTTAATAAATTTAAAATAATAAGAAAAATTAAAATTTGCGATTAGGAAAACGATTTTTTAACCAATAATAAATGAATAAATAGGGATTTAACTTCTGCTTATTTGCAAGTAATTATTACGATATATTTAAATATTAATATTGCGCAACCTTTCAGAAATATACGTAAGGTAGGAACTACCTGTTTAAAAGCACGTGAAAAGCACTTTAAAAGGTATAGAAGTATTAATAGACATAGACTATATTTTTCATGGCTTTTTTAAAATAAGAGCGATAATCTGATTTTCATTATTAAAAAACTAAAGAAACTCTTTTATCTTATCAAAAAAATAATTATCCCTTTGACGTCTGCGTCGTACGTACAAGATCCTTTAATTCAGAACGAAGGTCAATCCGTGGCCGTGTTCCTTGCCGGCTTCTAGAAAATTAGTTTACCGCCATTCATTCCATTCATTCGACAAGTTGCGAGCGGGACATATCCTGTCAAAGCATAAGCGGGTAATTTATACTGCGGACTTCTCGTTACTAATTTGAGTAGACAACAATTCTTTGGTAAGTTATAGGTTTATTTTATTTTATTAATCAGTATGGTTTGTGTATTATTTGAATGTAAAAATTATTTTATAGTTTTTGCTGATAAATAAAAAATTTGAAAGATACTACAACGCAGCCACGTTTATCTCCTGTACTTTCACCTTGTATTGTCCTACTTTATAACATAATTAGAGTTTATAGTGCCAGGTCAAAAATATCCTTAATGTCTAGTAAATAAATACCAATTTTATTATTTACCTAGGTATTACAATAACACTTTAAGATCGGTTTTAAAGGAATAGTTTCTATTCAAAAATGAACTTCGTCTTGATGTGAATTCTTGTACCAAACAAATACCGGTTAAGTAACCTAATAACCTACCCACTTCTAAAACCTGGATTCTTCTAGCAATTTTGATATTTATATATTCATATAACACCGTAATGAAAAATGTATTTATTTTTCTTTACTAAGTATTTGGGTTCATTTTAACATCTTTGCTGAAATTCTTTACATTTTGGAACAAATGAACAAGCTTAAACAAAAAATTGCCTATATAGCTATGAAATCATAATGTATACTTAAGGGTGTTTTTCAAATTAGGAGCGTTTTTGCATCTGCCCCTGTAAAAAAATATTTTTTAACATTTGTCTAATTTTTTTTTGCAACAGTTAGTACTCTGAACTACTAAAGGCACTAAAATATTTAAAGCAAGGTGCATTTATATACGAGATATTTTTTTTCATCACTCTGATGACGGTCCAGTTTATTGGTTTTTAAAAGTTGATGCAAATATTTCAATTAAAGGTAAAATTTTTCTTGAAAGTTATCATGCTTCTATAATTTGAGACATATTTTGTCACTGGTGTTTTCTAGATGGTTCCAGCAAATTCCGTTTGTGCCAAAAGATAGTGCTACACGTGTGACCAACCCTGTCTAAAACATCCAAGCTTAGGTTAATGTAACAAAAAATTTATTTTCTGCAGGACATTAAGGAAGTCACTCTGACGATTCCGTTTACTAATATTATTGTAATTATCTGCTAAAAAAATTACACCTTATATGTTTTTGAATTATTCGTTGGTGTGTCTATAAAGTAAGGACAATTAGTCCTTTGGCTGGACCCGTTTGAGCTTGCCACCAGAGGTCCATGGATTTTGGCAACGGCATTCGAAGTCTTTTGGGTTGCTGATCATGAAAAAAATGGTTTTAGAGGCCAAAAGTAGTCCAATTTTTCTTTATTTGCAGTTTTTGGTCATTTTTTGGGGTTTTTTGTAGTTCTCCCTACGTTATTTCAAGGAAAAATAGTTTAAACAAAAGTTGTAGAGAATTTGGTTACGAACATTTTCCTTTTTAGTTTCTGTCACTTTTCTGTATGTCAAATAATCGAATGGAAGATGTTCATATGCGGCCATTTCCTAACCTCTTGCTTTTATTATCGAACATATCGCGATCACGATGAGGTGCTTGAATTAGAAAAGAAAACAAAAGTGTCCAGTCGATTATTTGATGTAGGGGTAATGGGGTAATATGGCGCAGGCGAGTTATCTGGCGTCATTTGACGCCGTGTCAGGAACTTGTGTCAAGGGGAACAACTAATGTGCAAAAAAAATACAATAAAATGTGTTCTAGTACTATATAACACGTCGTGCGTCGCATTACCCCACGCGTCACATTACCACCTTCTCTACACTTCAAATGAAAAACAAGAAGCAGGCTTAATGATTCAGGACGATTTTTGTTTTTAGTTTCGGTAAAATTTTGCTTTACAGACATCACGCCGATTTTTATAAAATTTTGCATACGGGGGTTTTTTGGGGCGCTGATCACGAATCTAAAATTAGTTTTTTCCGGCAACCTTTGGTTTTTGAGTTATGAGGCCTCCAAGTAAACTAACCTCAAAATTATCCCTTCTAGAAAATGATTACCAACAAATGAAAACATACACTGATTAGCACTTACATATATATTAAACAAATACACTAAAATTTACAATAATTTATTGTTTATTTTAAGTAAAAATTATCTCAAATGAATCCACCTTTCTGTACGTTGTAAGAAGATATATGATGTACAACTGGTTGCCTCATTCATAATTAAGTTATTAAGATAGAAAAAAGTGGATTTGAGGTGTTTTTACTAAAAATAAGCAATAAACTTTTGTAAATTTTTAGTGTATTCGTTTAATATATAAGGGCCCAATCAATGTATGTTCCATTTTGATGGTAAATCGTTTCAAAAAGGAGAAATTTTGGAAAAATTACCATTTTGGGGTTAGTCCACTTGGAGGCCTAATAACTCAAAAACTACAGGTTGCCAGAAAAAACTGATTTTAGATTCGTGATCAGCGCCCCAAAAAAACCCGGTATACAAAAATTCATGAAAATCGGCGTGGTGTCCGTAAAGTAAAATTTTACCATAAAAAACAAAAATTGTAATATAATTTTAAATATAGTTTAAATCTTTTTTCAGATTATATTTTTTTGTTTATTTAAAATCGTGTTTAAACTAGCATTACAGAATAAAATAATTTCAAATAGTACAACCAAAAAAAAAAACAAAAAAACAAAAACAAAAAATAAACATATATACATACACACACCAAATTAAAAACATGATAATATGAGATATTTTATTTACATGAATTATTAACAAAAAATGTGCGACAAATTAACAAAACTTCATTCTTTTGGCAGTAAAACATAATTAAATTAGACAAATTAAATTTTAAGTACCTATAAACATGACTTAAAATAATATATTACCATTAAAAACGGATTTCCAATAACTGCATTGTTTTTTCTAGCCGTGAAAAAGCGTCATCAGAACTATGAAATGACTGACATCTTCAAAAAAGAAAAAAATAATAATATTTACTCTAAAATAAAGCAAATCAAGATGTGCTGATGCATTATTCCCTCAAGTTAAACATATAATTACGTCTTAGGAAACAGAAAATTGCATTTTACCATATTTTTTTGTTGTTATTTTTTCAAAACGCTTCTTATTTAAAAAATACCCATAACTGGAAAATGTTATGAAAAATAAACATTTTAATTTCAAGTTAAACACTTTGAGTGCTTACTAGTACTGCTAATTTGTAAACTATGTATGTGATTAAGTACATTTATCTATACCAATATTATTGTATTAGTAATTAAAAACACGAAAAAAGTAGGTATTTGTTGCAAACATTTTTCTGATGTTTTTTGTAACATACAGTTTTTATCTAGCTGTGAAGGGTAAAATTCCTGAGATTCTAAGTGACATTTTTGCATGTTTCAATATCCTATTTCTAAGTGCAAATTTCAGTTCCTTTGCAGTTCAGGTGAATACGGGTGACACTGCTTCTGAATCTACACACCTTATAAAACATTATAACTGATAGTTTTGACAACAGCTGAGTCACTAAAGAACTAATTGTTGAAATATGAATGGCGAATGTGATATTAATGTGAAGAAACGTAAAAACAGAGATAGTGGGGAAGAATACCAAACTGAAAAAAATAAGAAACTTAAAATTATTCGTTTACCCCAGAAAAATGTAAGTTTCCTTGAATATTTTTCATTTTTAAGGAGTAAAAAAAGTAGCTTTGTGTATGTGAATAAACTAATTACTGATTAAAATGACTATGGGGCAAAATAAAAACCAGATCATGAAATATTTGGTAATCTGTTCAGTACATAGTTTCTGATTATTTTTTTTTAAACCAGAACTGAGGTTTTTAATTTTAATAAACATATGGCTGCAAAAAAAGCAGCCAAGCGGCCAAGTTCTGCAGAACAAAGTGTAGTTTAATCTTGTCGGCGTTATTTTTGAGAATAAGCTCCACTGGCACAAACACATTACATCCATAGCCTTGGCAGCTTCAAGAAAACTAGGATTCCTCTTTTGAGCCAGAAAGTATTTCTCTTTTTCCAATCTGTATACACTGTATGTATCCCAAATCAGACCCTCTTTAGAATATTGTTCTCATGTCTGGGGAATGGCGTCTCCTACAACACTTAACATTCTGGACTCCATTTAAAGAAGAGCCGTTGGTCTTATTAATGATCCCATGCTTACAGAAAGACTTCCTCCTCTTGCCCACCGTCGAGCTGTAGGGGATCTATCGCTCTTCTATAGGTATTTTCACGGCTTCTGCTCAGAGGAGTTGGCCAGTATAATTCTCCCTCTGGCAGCTCCCAACAGAGCAACACATAGTGCAACTTTTATGCATTCTTTTACAGTTCAACTAGAGACGCTCCGAACTACCCGCTTTCTTCGTTCCTTCATCCCCAGAGTGTCCAGACTTTGGAACCTGCTACCCGCAAAAGTTTTTCCTTCTCTTCCCAGTCTCCAAATTTAAGTCTCGTGAACCAACATTCTCTCACCACTCGTAAGACATCCACGGTTTGTTTGTACTTAGGCATCACCCTTTCGTGGACTGTCTAAAGAAAAAAAAAAAGTACACAAAAAGGGGGGAAATAATGATCAAAATCACGGGACTTTTATTTTTTGTTTCTAGTGTTTATTGACACTGTCCTAAGTTTTTGCTAAATTTTTTTTAATGTATTTTGTCCTATTAATGTATTATCTCTTTTTATATATTATGTATTGTCTAAGAATACCAAACTGAAAACATAAGATAAGTATTTTAATGTTATGATTTTCCAACAAAAAGCTATTTGGCTTTTAACCTAAAATTACTGTTTTCTCAAATTCATCTTTGTGGACCAACAATTTTTCTTCCCCGACTCTTCATAGGTTTATGTGTTTATGTAAAAATATATAACTTAATAAATATTTTTTTGCCTGAACTGCAACTTTGTTATTTTGGCCTTAGAATTTTCAGAACATCCAGTCATTAAGTTTATAAGTTTATATCCCGAGTCCTGTATTAAATGAATACTTTTCAAAATCAATTTTTCTTCTCTGCCTTTCTTTAACAATATGAATATTACTGGAGCAAAACGTCTGTGTTTTTGCCAGAAAATTGTATTTAGGCAGTGATAAAGTTTATACTCACGATAAATTTTCCTCTTAGCATTTCAGTTTGGCTCTATGTATTTCAATAATAGTATCTGTATATTGAAATATACATGTTAATAATAATCAAACAATTATGTTAACAGGCTTTTTTATAATCTTAACATTCTATAATAAAACCTTAATAGATTTTGTAACCTGTTTTACATAAACAATAAAAAAATGTTACATAATCCAGAAATTACAGTATAAAAACTTTTGCTGATTTAATTATCCTTATTTTAATAGATAAATTTCTAGTAGGTAAGATAGCAATCAATCCCATTAACACTTTACATATTTTATTAGGTTTTTTAAATTCATATTACTTACGCTTAAAGCTTCATAATTTTAATGAGTTGTGGTTGTGTTGTTAAAGTAGAAGATAGGTAGATTTATTTATTTATTTATTTATTTATTTCCATTAAAAAGACTAACAAAAGTATTAATATCGTCAAATTTTCAAAATCTACAAAAGTACTTAAATCTACAAACTACAGATATAAAAAGAAAACACTAATGCTGGCATGTTACAATACTAACTAAAATTTTTCAAAATACTAGCCTAAAAAAAATTACAGTAATAACAACAATACCACCATACAAAAAAAACAGTAATAACAAAAGTATAAGTTCAGAATTTACAAAACACAGCGCGACAAACAAATTTTAGAAGTCATTAACATTATAAAAACATTTATCAAAAAGATAGCACAGTAGTGATTTTTTAAACTTTCTGGGTGAATTAATTTCCTTTATATGTTCAGGTAACTTATTAAAAACAGTGCTACAAAAACAAAAAGGACTCTTCCGATAAGCTGAGAGTCTAAAATTAGCTATTGAAATATCACCGCTATTTCTTGTATCATAAGCATGAACAGTTGATACAGCGGGAAATTTATCTCTGTAGCGCTTAACAAACATCGCTGCCTCCATAAACAAATGGACGGCAAAGTTAAGACCCTCTTACTCACGAAGACGGCCTGCAGGAGTCCAAGGCTCATTGAGAATATCTTTCTGATTATCCTTTTGGAGAATAAAATACGTGTCACCTCGGTTGCCTGACCCCAGTAAAGAATCATATACTTTAGGTGACTGTAAACGAGAGCATAGTAAACATTCAAAAGCTGCTTATTAGACAGAACATTTTTTAAATTCAGTATAGCAAAATAGGCTGAGTTGAGTTTTCCCGCTACATAATCTATATGGTTTAACCACGAGAGCTCACTGTCAACATACAAGCCTAGAAACCGACAATGTGTAACCCTCTATCTCCGAGCCCTTCATCTTAAGAGAAAAAGGTGGTACAAGGCGCCTTTTATAAAACACTAGATATTGGGTTTTGATTCATTAACAATAAGTTTGTTACCCGTACACCAGAGTACTGAAGCATTCTATGATTTGGTTGGGCCCGTCTGACGAGAGAGAGTCCACTGAGGAATCCGCGACCAGTATGGACGTGTCATCTGCATACAGAATTAAAGATGCATTTTCTCCTAAAGGAAGAAATTGCTCTAGATCGTTACTAAATAGAAGGAACAACAAGGGAGATAAACGCTACCCTGGGAACACCATGTTTTTGTTCCTTAATTTCAGAGGACACTGTACCTATTTTGACCCGAATTCTTCTTTTCTTAAGAAATGAATTTAAGAGATCATTAATACCACCCCTAAAACCTAGACTGTGTAGTTTTCTGACAAGAATTTGACTGTCTATGCAGTCGAAAGCTCGAGTCAGATCAAAAAGCAAGGCAATCGGTAGAGACCTTTATCTAGGGAGGAGTAAATAAACTGAACAAAGTCATAAGCAGCTGTATTTGTTGAGTGGTCATACAAAAAGCCATGCTGAGCCCTTGATACCAACCTATTGTCAGCCAAGAAACTTCTGAACCTAGTACTCAGTATTTTTTCAAAAATTTTTGAACAAGTTAATAAACCTGTAATGGCTCTATAGTTTTTTATTAGTGCTTTGTCCCCTGTTTTATATAGTGGAATCACTTCACCAACTTTCAATCTCTCTGGAAATGTTCCAGTTTTAAGAAAAAGATTATAAAGAAAGCAAAGGGGATATTTCATTACGTCCCAAAGATATTTAATTGCAAAAACTGGTAAGTCATCATTGCTACAGCAAGCTTTTACATTCTTTAGGTCATTCATTGCTGAAAAAATTTCATCAATAGTTATTTCAGGCATATAAATGGATCTTAGATTAGAGCCACGCAAGTTCATATCAATGTCAATATCATCAAGGTCAGCAAGCTTGGTCTCAATATCATTGGCAAAGTAATAACAAAACAAATTGCCAATAGCAAGAGGCTCTACTAATGAAACATTGTCATGACTTATAATAGAGGGTATATTGTTAGTTTTAATCCTTCCTATATTTAAATTGACTACCTGCCAGATTGCTTTTGATGTGTTAGCGGAAGTGATTATTTTATCTTGAAAAAAATTCTTTTTAGTCATTTCTATTTTATTCTTAAAGTTTTTCTTAGCTTCCCTATATTGATTGGCCAAGTTCAGTGAGTAGTGATTCTTAGTTAACCAAAACAAATCCTTCAATTCTTCGCTTTCCCTTATTATGTCAGGATTGATCCACCTGCTCGCACCTGGTCTAAATACCCCCACCCTTGAGACTGGGCAAGTAAGGTCCAGGAAATAAAGCAGATTATCATAAAAGTAACTCCAGGCCTCATTTGCATCCTCAGACCTGTATAAGTCAGAGAGGTCATTAGTTGACAGAAAATGTTTTAAATTAAATAAATTGCCCTGATTAAAAAAACGTTTGTATATAAAAACCTGGGGGCACTCCAAATTAGGAGGAATAAAATCTTTTTTAATTAATATTAGTTGGCCTAAGTGGTCAGCTATGCTAGGTTCATAATTTTTTGCTATAATAATTTCTGGTTGGTTAGTTAACACATAATCCAGTGCTGATGGCACAATACCAGGGACAATTCTTGTTGGCTCTTGAGGAAGCATGGTTTTAAGAGCATGATTGTTTAAAGGTAGAGTAGATAGACTGCTAGTACCTAGATGTGCTAATTTAAGGTTCCATATATGTACATTAGGAAGAAACTAATATATTTTAACATTTCTCTGTTACCATTGTCAAACTTACTTGGTTGACATAGTTATGATAGTATTACACAATCGAGATAGTTTTACACAATTAAGATAGTATTACACAAGACCTAGTTCTTGCACAAGAAATTGGGCAAATTCTTGGTCAAGAAGTTGCGTCTATCTATACACAACTTATTCTGTATCGCTTGACCTATACCTTAGGCCTTTACGTCAAAGTTTTAACTTTATTAATATTGCATGTTACATGCAATTAAATTAGAGCATGTCCTAGATTCTTAAAATGCAATTAATATTGCATAAGTTGATTGGAAACCCCATAATGTGCACACTCCAAAGTAATAATTTATTACATGGCATGATCTAATGTAATCTCACCCTTATTAATTGAATTCTTGATGTCAAATTAGACTTATTTTAAATTTAAATCAATGGTTCTCAAATGCCTTATCTCTTTAGCTCACAAAATGAAAGCTGTTTTCACTCTGAAAGGGTGTGAAAATGTATGTTTAGGTAAATAACGTTCAAAGTAGTTCAGTTTGCAGAAGAGAGATCAACGCCACAACACCGATACGTCACAGTCTCATATGGCAAACTGATATAAAACCGTGACATATCGGTGTTGTTCTAACAGCTGCTCGATCTCTATCTAAAAGTAAAAAAGTAAACCACCAGTATCATCTTATAAAAACTATAAAACATAAAAAAACCCAAAAACTGTACAAAAATTAGCTTTTCTATAAGGAAAACCTAAAAAAAAAATTTTGTTTTCTTTCTTTTAGGGTAAAAATGTTATACTATGGGACTGCTTCGGTACTGGGTCCGGGATACAGGAGGCGCAAGCAGTCGCAGTTGTATGACTAAAACCATTTTGTAAATATGTTCAGTATTGTCATGGCGGATTCATTTATTGAAAAGTACTCGTTTTAGTCGCCAAAAAAATATTTTTCGTTCGTCTTTTCCCAGTTATAAAAGTGACCCTTCTTGTTCTATTGACCCTGGGAACTAGCAAATTGCCTGAAATAAAAAAAAAGAAAACCTAAGAGATTTAAATACCTACTTATAAGTATTATTAAATATTTTGTGGGGTTTTTCTTTTTTGTTTCATGCGATTTGATAGTTCAGAGGGCTCAGTAAGACTAAGCTGGCTCACTCTCTATACCCTGGACCAGAACTGAAGCGGTCCCATTGCTAAAATACCTTTTTGGCGCGTATCCAACGGAGACTTTTCAATAAATAAATCTCACGACAATGCAGAACATATCTACAATTAATCTGTGCATCTGTGCAAACGAGGCGAAATGTACAGATTTTTTTTTTATTACAAAAACGATCTTATTATGATTTTAAGTGAAAAGAAAAACTGTCTATATCTTTTCTTGTACACAATTAGTGTCATTTTAATAATTTATTGGATTTAAAAAAAATAATTTAATTTTAACCCTGAATAAGTAATAGAACTAATAAAAACATAATCAAGGTGACATGAATTCAATTACTTGGTCTAGGAAGTTCATTACTGAAAACAGTAGCTTTTAATTATTCATTATTCGATGGAATTTTTATTTACATTGATTAGGTAAATTAAAATTTTGTGTAGATAGTAGTAGTATTTTAGTAAATTAGTTCAGCTTGTATTAGGTTGTAGATGGTTGTTGTATAGTGTGATATTAGTGTTACAGTTAGGTAATGTATGACCAAAATTCTTATTTAATAACTATTAAATTTTTTTGAAGTGACTGCACGGGCTTTTCAAAAAAAAAAATTCTTTTTTAAACCCGAAATATATTAAATAAAATGTTTTTTGGCTGCTTATTAAAGGAACTTTGTATTTCTTGCAAATAGGTCATTCCATCGGATATCATCCAAGGGTGCTTGCTTGACCATTTTTAATATTTATTTTTTAATATGTTGATCCTACATACCAACTTATAACAAAATGGTGTTTGAATTTTTTTATATGCCTTCGTTTACCTTCAGCAGCTGCGTTTCCAAGATGGCGGTGACTCATTTTCATCAAAAACCTATCAAATAAAATCCAAGCTGTACATCTTGAAATGGGCTATCATTCTGTATAAAATGTTTGGAAAGATATTTTTTAGGAAGTAGGTAAAATAAATCTAAAAAATTTACCGTAAGAAAGTGAAAATCGTCATTTTTAAGAGTTTTTTAAGTATGAAGTAAGAAGTTTCTGAGAGTTTTTTTTTTTATTTTTGTTTTGCACATGTCTGGAGTTTTTGTATACAAAATATTAAACTTCAGAAGACTATCCTTTCCAATATATTAAATTTTGAAATTTCCAAAAATTCAAAGTTTGGAGGGTAATATCTCAGATGGGGACCTCCATAAAATCTGAAACTTTCAAAAATTAAAGTCTTTTGATACCTTTTGAATAAAACAACTCTTTTCTTTAGACTTTTAATGTAAAGTGTATAACTTTTCAAAATCGCAAAAAAGCTGTTATATTGCACGTTTTTAACAGTTGTTAGAAGTAAAAAAACAGTATCATGTACTACATTTTAACTTAAGAGCTACTTCAAACATAATTTTAAGCAAATTTTGATTAATATTTTACATAAATAATCCTCAAAAAGCATGCTAAACTTTTATACCTTGGGTACAAACACCCAATTCAACTTTTAAAAGGTACTTATATAGCCAAGTAATAATTTTCCAATATTTTTTTATAATTATTATTTTATGGCACTGTTTAAATTCTAATAATTAATTTGGTGCTAGAATTCATTTTAGATAAATCTTATCATGCAAAACTCTTTATTGAAATTTGCTGAGACTCATGTCATAGCCTGTTCATGACATGCAGCAACATGAAAGCTTTAGATAGAAACAAGTATTACTTTGTCCAGCTCAGTTTATTGTGATCTGTGATTGAGAAAGGGTGTTTCAAGATAATGATATTTTATTTTTTGAAAGTAATTTTGTGAGTTATCCAGAGGCTTTAATTGAAAATTATATTTATTGCTTAGTAATTTTGGTGGTCTAGACAAGTTTATATAAGTGGAGATTTGATTTACAAGAAATTTTCTTCTTAAGGATCTGATTAACCCTAGAGAGCTGCGGCGGTCATTTGACTGATAGTCATAACATCATCATGAAATATGCTTGAAAATAAGAATAAAACCATGACAGTTTGTTATATTTCAACTAAAAGATAAAAGGCTAAAAATAAAAAATCATTTATATGCTCCCAGTTAAAATGTCTGGTTACACCTATCGAAAAGTGTATTTTTAATTACCCGTTTTCGCTAACACATTTTAATACAATATGAATGAAACTCAATATTACTATGAAATAGCCTTTATTCTACGTCAGGAAAATACTTGTTCGGTGAAAAGAATAAATTTAAATAAATCCAACTTTTTTCCAGACATTGAACAGAGTAATGAGTGATGTAACGTATGGAAAAATATGCAAAACATTTGAACTATACGTCAACAGTTCATAATAACTTGCATAATTGGATCCTGGACTTCCGTTTCGACTTTCATTAAGTGAAGTCACACGTTTAAAAGCTCAGCCTTTTTCGTGGGAAAAACCGTGTTTTTGCTCGTGAAAATCGAAGGGGAACTCGTCGCCAATTAATAAAGGGATCTTTCTTCTGGGGCTGAGCGCTGTAAGTGGTTAAGACCTAGTTTCTAGAGCTGTAGCAAACCGTATGTATTCGGTACTGAGTAACGGGTGCGCCATCTAGTACCGAGTAACGAAACGTTACATACGAATGTATTTCGTTACTCGCATGTTCATTTCCATTGCAAATTTAGTAGATTTCGTCAAGAGTTCACTTGTAGTTCTACACTTTACCTATTAAATCGAACTAAATTTAGAACAGTGGTTCCCAAACTTATTTCTATTGCGCCCCCTTTTTGAAATTAAGAAATAGTCGCGCCCCCCACTTTCCCCGACTATACAGACACATTTCTTTTACTAAAAAAAGAGGCATTTATTTACAAACATAACATTTGAACACTAATCTAATATATCGCGAAGTATGGTGCTGCATTTCCTTAACGAGGTCGGAAATTGATTTTATCTGCACAACGTAGGTCACTAGCAACATCAAGCCGGCTCCATTTTTTTGTTCTAATTTCTATTAAAATAGAAAATCCTTTTTCACATAAGTAGGTTGTCGAGAATGGTATGTAAAATTTCCGCGATTAAAGAATATATTGGAAGATATTTTATTTAAAATGTAGTAATCACCAAATTTTCAAAGTCATTTTTTGCCACTGAGTCCGTGTTTTCAGTCGATTGCTTGTTCTTGCATTTCTTCTGAAAGGATGTTTATATCAACATTAAAATGATTTTAGGTAAGTTTATGTTTATCATTGTCATGTAAATTAGGAAAATATTGTTGGAATTCATGGCAGAGACTTTCTAGATAAGGTATAATATATGTTGTAATCTCTTCGTTTTTAGCAGTGTCCTCACTATTCTCCATTTATAAAGCCAATTTCGGAAATGAGAAAAAATTTGGTGTTTAAGCTTGCAGACGACGTTTTCATATATAAATTTTCTTTTTTCATTTTAACTGATTTTTTGTTACTTTGATGCTAAAAACTTGTATTAATATTTCTGAGCCCTCGCGCCCCCCTTAATGTTGCTTTGCGCCTCCCCGGGGCGCGCCCTCCCTATTTGGGAACCATTGATTTAGAAGAACTTAAACACAATTTTGGTTCAAAATACGTACAAGTACAAAAATGCACCATCTGCAGCTTAGTATGTAATGTATAAGTATGTTTTTAACAAGTTACGAATGATGCGACGCCGCGACGTCATACTGTACGCGTACGCAATACGACTCGATTCGTGGCTCTAACATAACAGCATGTTATGAGGTATCAGAAGTAACGAGTAACGTAACGATACGATAGTAACGAGTACTAATTGTTATAGTAATGAATACATACGGGTACGCTTTTTTTCGTTACTTTTACACCTCTACTAGTTTCTGATGTTTTTACATTTTGTGTGTACGAGGTTGTCTTTTTTATGGCAAAGGATAAGTTGCGCGCGCAGTAGGGGACACCAGATTGACAGCAAGCTGGTTGTACGAAATACCAGTAGCAGCTCTTGGTTTGATCACCGTTAATTGTGCCTTTCGTCGATTAAGTTGTGTATTAGTCGGAATATATGACTGGAAAGGGGAGTACTGGCTAATCGGCGCTGGAATTAAAAAAGATTGGCAGCCAAGACCATTAATTTAAATAGACAATAGACAATAGTTAAATCCTAAGTTGCTAAAGGAACCTATAACCTACATTTTATTTAAAATATACATACACGGGCTTTCCAAAAATAGGGTAAAATATTTTTGACCCAATTTTTCTACTACCAATTATTTGCAAATTCTAATTGAGTTTTAAATAGTTCGTTTCGCACTTCTAAATTGTCTATTTTACATTTTATTGGCTTGAAAAGCTAAGCCTTCAACATTTTATTTTTGTTATTTGAAAAGTGAACACTTGCTTTGAAAGCTACAAAGGCGCGGAAAAATTGGATATTCATCTCTCAGGTACTGATGGCGAATTGACTTTGCCGTAAGTTCTATGTTCATGGGTAATTTTAAACGCCTTTTTTCTGCCTCACAAAAGCGTGACATGGAACAAAAATACAAATTTTGGGGAGCTGTTAGGGTCCTAACAGAAACTGGTTGTACCTGCCTCGTCCGACTACATTACCAAGAACCTAGATTGTGCTCTATAAGCAATTAAAACATATAAAAACTACAGTTTTTGATGGCTTCTGGGCTGAGGCTATTTTTACATTTGATGTAATTTTTATTTTTTCTTGCAGCATTATTAAGATTTCGTAGGTATTCCGTTTATATAAATATTTATTGTTTGGATTCTTAAAACGAAATTTATGTGATACAAGACACCTGCATATAGGCTGTAAATTGAAAGGTAATTTATTTTTGACCTTCACGTTTAACACAATATTTCAAGCTGTGTAAAAATATTATAGATCGACTTATAACTAGGGCAAAAATGTATATATAATATATATATATATATATATATATATATATATATATATATATATATATATATATATATATATATATATATATATATATATATATATATATATATATAAACAAACTGCTCAACAAAAAGATCGTACCATTTAAATTTTAGACCCATTTTCAAACTGCTGTAACTTTTTTAAAAATTAACTTTTTGAATATCTAAAACGAAGTTTAAAACCGCGTTTCTTCTACTTTAAGCTGTATTGCATTTAGTTTTAGTAAGATGAATCTTATCATGATGTACAGTGTGATCAATAGAGTGCTGCAAAAAAACAAAAAATTCGAGTGTGTCCCATTTCAGTGGTAATTTTTTTGGTCGTTATAATATGGGTTGTTACCAAGTCATATCAATATCTCTAGACGTTTTTGCCAGTTTTTGAATTGAGGACCTCTGGCTTGCGATACGCTTCTAAACGTCAAATTTTGGTAATCAATTCTTTAAAAGCTATAACTGGAAAATGGATTGACGGATTTCAATGAGTGTTTCATATTCGGAAAGCTCATTTTATGTAGATTTTTTTATATCCTAAGCACTTTTCGATAGGTTATAATTTTATGAGTATACGGGGCCAACAAATACCAAACGCGTACCTGATTTAGAAATCCTAAATATACGGTAAATTATTGAACGCCAAAGGGAACATATGTGTGTGTTTTGTTTTAAAAATGGCCCAGTTGAAGTTTGTGTCAATATCTCGAAACGATTTCTACCGTTAATCGATTTACGCTGTTTAAAGTGCCTGTAAATTTATTCAGCAAAAATGCGTCGTTATTATGGCATTAGGTGTGAATGGTAGGAATTCAACAACGTCTTAAAGTTTTAAACATTTTTAAACATAAATTAGGGTATTTGGTGTTGTACACCATGATATACGGAGTGATCAACAAAGTGCTTTCAAAAAATTTAAATGTTTAATTTTGTGCCATTTTGGATAGCAAAATGTTTTACTTATTAGAATAATATTGTTTTTTTGATATTCCTAGACGTTGTTGCAAGTCTTTATTATTTAAATTTAGATGAATGTAAATTTGGGATTTCTCAGTAATCCATTTTACACATGTTTTAATAAACGTTACAAAAAAAATAAAACACTCTCATTAGATAAAATGTTTTTATAAATCTCAATTGGGTAAAATTACATTTAATAACCAATATTATAAACAACAATAGCAACAGATTAAATTAATGATGTAACAAAAAAAAACATTAAAAATAATAATGGGTGGGTTCCCCGTGAGCCCTCCTAACTTCCTCTACCCTTCTTGGCATGCTAATCACTAAGCTTGCAAGGAAGTTCTGGGGAATATCGTTCCATTTCACTCTTATTGCATTTGCCATGTCATCCATGTTGTTAAAATTATGCTCTCCGTTATTAAATTTTCTTTTAATCCAACTCCATACGTGTTCTTTTACATTCATATCCGGCGATCTTGCAGGTCAAATCATTCTTTCGATATTGTTATCCCTTAAGACTTCTTGGACGATTCGTTCTATGTGGACGAGCGTTGTCGTCCACCAAGACAAAATCGTTGCCAAAGTTTTGTGCAAAAGGAATAACAATATCCCTAATACACATATCTCGATACCTTTCAGCATTCATCGATTCTCCCACCAAAACAACCAAATCTGTTCTCCCATTCAACATCACACCACCCCACACAAGCAGTCCTCCACCTTCAAATGGTACCCTTGCATCCATGTTTTCTTCCAGATATCGTTAATTTCTTGCTCTCCAGACCAAAATTCGTCCGTCACTTTTTAATTAAACCTACCATTCATCCGTAAACATGCACCTACTCCATTCTGCTATCCCCCAGTTAGCATGATCTACAGCCCAAAGCCTCCTTGCAGCTCTATGAGTAGCCTGCAAAGCAGGGCAGGCAGCACGCCTGCGCGCCTTAAGTCCTCGCTCATGAAGCCGTCTCCTGATAGTTTGTGTGGAGACCCTTACGCCACTTGCTGCTTGGAAACTTCGGCAATTTTTGGTAGCATTAAGAGTCCTACAGCGATTGACGTTTCGTATTATTAGACGATCTTGCCTAGCTGTCGTTTTTCTGGCTCGTCCGCAGCGACCCTGTTGGCGGTAATTTACACTACCATGGGCTCGTGCTCTAGCTAGTGTCCGTTTAACAACAGATATTGTGGTGCCTACAAATTCCGCAATGTTCGGTAGTATACGGCCTTGTTGACGTAATCTGCTTAGGATTAAAACTATTAGACATGTAACTACTACTAAATGTATTTCGGTGTCTAAAACTTACCGCACTATATTTCGTAGTTCATTTTCGCTTAGTTTTGCCATTTTTAAAGAGTAAAGTTACCTCTACAGAAGTTTTGTTTGACTTACAAACTGTTTTATGACAATGACATTATTCCATCGTTGCTATAGAAACGTATCGCTGCTATAGATAAATTCAATGTATCAAGTAAACATTTTTTCTTTTTGTAGAGGTAATTTGACTCTTGAAAACTAAGCTAAAATCAACTAAAAATATAGTGCGGTAAGTTTTTGGACACCGAAATGTACTAAAAAGAGTTTCAAGCCTAACAATTTTAATCTAAAACATCTTGCGCAAACAAGGCCGTTCTGTAGCTAATGTTGCGGTAATTATGGATACCATAATAAATTTGAAAGCACTTTGTTGATCATCATCATCATGGTGTACAACACCAAATACCCTAATTTATGTTTAAAAATGTTTAAAACTTTAAGACGTTGTTGGAATTCCTACCATTCACACCTAATGCCATAATAACGACGCATTTTTGCTGAATAAGTTTACAGGCACTTAAACAGCATAAATCGATTAACGGTAGAAATCGTTTCGAGATATTGACACAAACTTCAACTGGGCCATTTTTAAAACAAAACACACACATATAGTCCCTTTGGCGTTCAATAATTTACCGTATATTTAGGATTTCTAAATCAGGTACGCGTTTGGTATTTGTTGGCCCCGTATACTCATAAAATTATAAGCTATCGAAAAGTGCTTAGGACATAAAAGATCTACATAAAATGAGCTTTCCGAATATGAAAACTCGTTGAAATCCGTCAATCCATTTTCCAGTTATAGCTTTTTAAGAATTGATTACCAAAATTTGACGTTTAGAAGTGTATCGCAAGCCAGAGGTCCTCAATTCAAAAACTGGCAAAAACGTCTAGAGATATTGATATGACCTTGGTAACAACCCATATTATAACGACCAAAAAAATTACCACTGAAATGGGACACCTGGAATTTTTTGTTTTTTGCAGCACTCTATTGATCACCCTGTACATCATGATAATATTCATCTTACTAAAACTAAATGCAATACAGCTTAAACTAGAAGAAACGCGGTTTTAAACTTCGTTTTAGATATTCAAATAAGTTAATTTTTAAAAAAGTTACAGCAGTTTGAAAATGGGTTTAAAAATTCAATGGTACGATCTTTTTGTTGAGCAGTTTATATATAATAATAATTATTGGTTCAAAATGACTGATTCGTTAAGCCGTCAGCTCCAAGAAATTAATTGTGAGATAATTTAGAAAAACATATCGTTTAGGACATGCTTACTATTTTTAAAAAAACATCTATCTGGCTAGCCACAACTGTTAATTAGAAAACAGTTCCTGAGGACGGTAAAAATCAGAATATTTTTTTTGGTGATCACTTACATTAACTATATGATTAATTAACCTTCCTAATACTAACTGGGGTAATTTTGTACCCCAACTTGATTTTTTTCTTGAAAAATTAAGATAATATTGTTTCCGTTAATTATGCGTGAAAATCCTTTTAGAAATGCTAATTAGACGATATTCCTAACTTAGTTTTCGAAATAAAATTGGTTTTTAAAAAATAAAAGTATTTTTTTCAAGGTTTATAGTGTCTGGGTACAAAAATACCCCAGTCCGTAAAACTTGTAGGCGTGCAAAAACTATTTTTTGTTGTTGTAGACAGGTATTTTCCTGCAAATTCTGCATGTTTGTATCGCGCGTTCGTTCGTGGAATTCATTTTTATTTTTTTTACGTCTATTGTTCGTGCAACAACTTGACACTTTGTGGTACAGTGCGCAAGAATAAAACTTTTATTCCAAAGGAACTTTTTCCATTGAAAACTCGTCTATATCCCTCAAGTATCTTTGTTTTTACTAAGGACCACACATTAGTTTCCTATTCAGCTGACAAAAACAAGGCTGTCATTTTATTATCGACTGAACATGCTTTAGACGAAGTCAGTGATAAAGCCAACTCGTATAAAGCTGAAATAGTTCTGCACTACAATATAACTAAAGGTGCCGTTGATACCGCGGACAAAATGGTAAAGAAATACACTACGCAAAGAATGACAAACAGATGGCCAATAGTAATTTTTGGTCATCTTATTGATATCGCAGCTCTAAATTCCTTTATTCTATGGAAACTAAGGTATCCCGACTGGAACAAGTCATATCTAGATGCTAGGCGCAAATTTCTCCTATGCCTTGGAAAAGAACTTGTAAAGGATCAAATACGTAGAAGATTTGGTAACAAGGATAGGATTCAGCAACTAATCCGCGATCACATGATCACTGTGGTTCCCGAGTTAAGCGGCCCATTATGTACCACCTTTAGCGGAGAGATCATCTGGTCGTTGTGTTATTTGTCCTCAGGGCCGTATCTAGGCGGTGGCGAGATGGGCGCCCGCCAAGGGCGCAGCTACCTGGGGGCGCAAAATCGACCATAAATTTTTTTTTTCATCAGTTGTCAGTATCGTTGTCATATTCATATTTTTTATTGACAAAATTAATTAAATAAATAAATTACAACAGAACAATTTTATAGCAAATCTTTAACTTAGATACTTAATTTAATTATTTTCAATATATTAAGACTGAAAAAATGTATGAATTAATAATAAATTATCCCGACACCTATAGCGAGAATATAACTCCTTAAATTTTATTTAAGCTGCAGATAAATTGGTATTTTATAAATTGGGGGCAGCTCTAGTTCCAAACTTATAATGTATTTTTCTGGTAGTTTCTGTAAAAATCAATGAATCATTCGTTTAGCTTTTAATATATATATATATATATATATATATATATATATATATATATGATATATATATATATATATATATATATGTTTTAAATTCGACTCTCTCACCATGGGGATCTCAGAAACGGTAAGAGATAAAGGAAGTTTAAATTAGTTGCCTATAGGGAAGCCCAATAATACACTGTTTAAAAATTGAAGTTATCTCTTGTGCTTTTGGAAATTTGGCGAAATAACTAAAATGTCCGATTTTCCTTTTTATTTTTTTACAAGCTTATTTTAAAAGGTAAAAAAATCTAAAAATACATTCTTATCGGAAATTTTTGCGCCTTATGTATTGGTGAAGCCAAAACTTTTTTACGACGTTTCGTTTTCGTGAAACCATCCACAACATTATTACTTTTTTTTAAATACGGCCCTGGATTTTTTTATTGATGCGCAACTTTTTCCCAATTTAAACTTCCTCGTATCTCTTATCGTTTCCGGAAGCCTAATGGTGACAGTCGAATTTGAAACACCCTGTATATTTATTTTTTTTTTTACATGTTTCATAGCAAAGATTTTAAATAGTTTCTGTAAATACATGTAATACAAGTTTTTAATTAAATGTTTTGTTGCATATTATTTAATTTATTAAAGTATTAATGTTACGTTTTGGTAGGCCTGCTGAGCAAAGTATTTTTGTTACTACGATTTTATTGTTGAGAAAATTTATTCTAAGTTTAATCATCCTCAAATAAGGATGTATAATTAATTTATATTCCACTTTTTTGAGCCAAATATAAACAGTTGTTTTATGTAAATCGTGTCTATTTCAAATAGAAGGCTAACATTTCCATATAAAAAAAGTATAGAATTTGACACAAATTCCACCACAAAATTGGTATTTTAAAGAAACGAAATCCTCGGATCAAAAAACTTTAGCTCTAAAACTTTGCACTTTAATTTTGTAAAATTTCCTGGGGAAAACCTCCGATCTCCCCGTTTTCGTTGAAGGGTATTCCATAATCCCCAAATCCCCCAGTGTGTGGAGGGGGCGCAAATGTTAAGCCCCGCCAAGGGCGCGGCCATACCTAGATCGTCGTTGAAAATCCGTAAAGGCGTATCTCGTTTTTTATAACTTTACATTAGAGCAATTAATAGAAAAGTGGTAACCTTAAGTGCAGTATCGGTAAAAAACTATTATACATAAATTATCCTTTTTTTCACAGTTATTTTTATCAATAATTGAAGAACGCTATAGGCATTTAAAATTGTTGTTGATTTAATTTTTATTGTTATTATTTACCATTGGTTCAAGATACGCCTGTATGTGTTGCTAATAATAAATTATATCCCCTATAATAATGAGATACGCCCTTTTTAATTAAGATATTTATACTCTCAGATTCAAACTTAAGTGCAAAATAATTAACAAAAATTTATTAAAATAATGTTTTTTTTTTTAATATAGGAAACAGCTTGGATAGGGTAAATGAAAATATTTTCAACAACCTTTTTCACACCAAAATTAAAGTGGTTATAACACTAAAACCTAAGAAGCAATAAAATAATATTAGGCTTACGATTAGCCAAAATACCAAAGATTAACAATAGAAAAATAATATAGTATGAGATAAAAAAATATAAAGAAAAAAAAATTACCTTATTGGTGTAAGTATCATCTATCAACAAAAATCCTATAGTTTCTAAACTTGGTAACAAAAAAAAAACAACAAAATAAACAAAATTAGCTTTTTCTGACTTGCAACAAAAAATACCCTAACCCTTAAAAAAGCTAAAAAAAAATATTAAATTATCGAGTCAAAAAAAAAACGCAAACATTTATAGAAGTGGACTTGTTCAGGTAGCTTTATCACTGGCGTGTTTCCTGAGTCGAGAGCCTTCAAATCATTATACTTTGCCAGTGATATTGGGCAAGGCCCTTTAATTAACTTATTGGATTGTTTTCCAATAAACGGGCACTTTGACGCTTTAAGGATAGTGATCGATAGTTTTGATCCAAGTGGCTCGTTTTAAAAAATATTTAAAGCAAATAGTTCTTCTTGACCTTAATTTTACTATGTCCGTCAATTTAAATGTTTTTCCCTCATCGTCGATTTGTATAGAGCGAACTCTAGGGTTGTCAATAGAAGTTTTGAAGTCCAAGAACTCATTAAAACCCAAGGGGTATACTTTATAGGGTTTCGTTTGTCTTGCAAGTCGAAAAACTGATATAAGTTGAAATGGCACACACAACTCACCAGCCATATAAAATGGCACTATGAGCTAAGTCTCCTTCACTTTGTCAATGATTAGTGGTGAAGAAGTGAGGGCTTGTTTTTTGTACATGCTACAATTACAGAATCATGTACAGAAGAGCTTAACGATAGAATTTCGGTTTTGTCCTCCACAAATGCGAATAAGTCAGCAGATCATACTTTTTTTTTCGTCATATTTTTGCAGCGTTTCAAATAGAGCAGTTGCTATTTCACAGCCACCCCTTCCACTATCACACTTGTCCCACATGAAGCCATAGCAATCTTGAGAACTTATATTAAAGAAAGTTAAATTATAGACAGCAAGCCTTCTTTTGTAGAAAATAGCACCGTCGTTTGAGGAAGGCAAGTAAATTACCTGTCGAAGGTCAAAACACAAACAAAGCAAGTTAGGATTATTTTGAGCTGCAATCTTGGAATATTTTTTAATATCACGCACAACGTTTTTGGATTTTGCATGTTCCGTCAAAACTAACTTGCATTGTTAACTTTGTTTCCTTTGATAATATTTTGCATAAACCACATTGGTCTCTTTTCGGCCTGTGAAACAAATTATTACAAGAAACATTGTTTCTGTAGACACAGACTCGTCCATCGAACTGTAGCTCTAGTTTACCCTTCATCATATGTGAGATACGCCTTTAATAGTACCAAAAGTGTTTTTGTTTGAGTTGTTAAAAAGAGGCGTAAGTCGAGATACGCCTATAGGTAAAAATATTTTTTCTTCATATTTGAGATAGGGCTAAATTATATGGTTCCATACTAGCTAGACGGTTCCAGATTAAGTCACGCAGCTTCATCCCAACAAGGAGGACATATATATTTGTTTATTGGAGTATCTAACCCATTATTGCCAATTTTTGAGATACGCCTTTACGATTTAACAACGGCGAGATACGGCACTGTTTGTCCTCACCGAAGAGACAGAAAAACCCGCAATAAATGCGAATCGTGTAAAAAATTCGTTTGCCTAGAACACAGTGAGAAAAAAGTTTTTTGTGGACAGTGCACAACTTAAAAATTGTTTTACTTCAAAAAATGTTTTTTGGGATATCGTTTCTCATTTGTAAAATTTGTTATAATAAATATTTTGTTTATATATTTTATTAATTGTGTTTGATTTAACGTTAAATATAAGATATAAAAAATTTAGTAAAAAATCAATAAATTAGATGGGGTACAAAATTACCCCAGTTAGTACTTTACGGGGTATGAAGTCAGTCAGTATTAGGAAGGTTAAACAAAGTAACCCAAAACCAAAGTAAACTAAATTCACCTAAACGCAAGGGTTAATAGCGATTTCGTATGGTTCTAATTGGCAAATTTCAGATTTTTTGTACATTTTTAAGTTTGTAAAACTTGATTTTTATTGGAAAAATAAATTGTATATACACACAGAGTAACAAGGACCATAGATGAAAAGTTTATTATTGAGCTGTCTTTTTTTAAAATAGGACGTAATTCTATAAATCCTTTTTTTATTATTTATCCGATCTTTTTTTGTTGTAATATTTTATAATCTGAAAAGGGGGCCACAATCAAACCGAGAAAAGTGGCAACCCCATATGTGATTGGTGTAATTAAGCTATTTATAGTATAGCTTGTATTGTTTATAACTTTAAGATAGTGCTTTACGATAAGAAAGTTCACAGTTTAAGTCTACGCTGGATAAGGAAATAAACAGTTTTGCTTGGTAATGTTGTTTTAGCTACTAAACAAATACATCACTTTAAAAACAAGAACTATAAATTAGGTTGTTCGTAGCTAACAAATCAATGAATACCTTACTAATGCCTAAGTTACTGAAGCAACGGCTACTCGGTAATACAATTTAAACTATCCCGGAGGCCAAATATTGTGTTAAGAATCGTAAAAAAAATTGGTTTTTGACCAGGTCTGACATAGACTTAAAAAAAAGTTTTTTTGTTCGGTTTTCCCCGTGAACTTTGTTATAGACTCTACCATTTTTTTAATAGGCATATTTCTATTATTGTAGATGGCTACACTTCTATCTTTTACTGAGTTAATGATGGGGTCCCTTTTGGCACAGATTCTGTTTCTTTACCTCGGCGATCTTCTCTTCCACGATTATTAGTTTTTTGCTAAAACCTTCTTAAGCCAGTCTTTAAGCCTGATTTAACAAACAAGCGCAGGCTAATACACATATACCTTTTGCGATATCTTTAATAATATGATAATAAACCAATTATGTTCGCTGTCGCGACAAAAGTCCGAAAATACATCTTTTACTTATGAGCATGTAACGTATTACATCAATAACCACAGCACCTGGAATTTCTTTTCCAAGTCAGAAAGAATTTGTCATCTTCATCGGTATATTCTGTACGCCCTCTCATTCATCCCCAGAGTCTAGAGTATCAAGACTGTGGAACCTCCGTCACATTTGTTTATGATGATTTTCTGTGGTTTTGAAGTTTATTCAGATATTTGTTAATAACTTTAATAACCATTAGTCTTTGTCTTAAGGTTTATTTATTTAGTTTTTGTGCGTCCTGAAATATTTTAACGGAAAAAACTCTGAAAAAAGCGAAAATTCAAAAACACAGCACACACTATAACATAGGTATTTCGCTGTACAACTGTAAATTGAGGAAAATTCGCATTTTCCAATAAGATCGTTAAAGATAAAAAACCTAACCAGTTTGTTATACAGAAAAGAGAAAAAATCAATCAATATGATATTTAAAATAACGTAGAGTTAATAAGAAAAAATATCCTTAGTTTATCAGCTACTATAATTTTTTTAGCAGCGGGATGGAAACCGGCGTTACCGAAAATTCGAAATGCTGTGCAGCTAACAAATCCGTCATTACAAATACCGACATTTTCGTTCCCCCAAAATGTATCCCGAAATTCGAATTGGTGCAGGTAGACTATTATAAGCCAAGCTAAAAAAAAATATGTAAAAATAAATAACAATATTGTCATTTTCGTTTTTACAGATACACAACATGACTCCACCTTTGCAACAACTCGCCCCATCCTTCAAAGGAACAGCCGTCGTCAATGGAGATTTTAAAGACATTAAATTGGAAGATTATAAAGGTAAGTAGGGTAAATAATAATATTTCAGAAAAACAATTAACCCTTTTTTTGTACAGTATAGCACTGAACCATTATTATTTTCAATAAAACTTTGTCTAGATTGTCTACAGTTAAATAAGTATATTGAGATTCTAACATTTACCTGGGCTCGTGTTATAGCATTAGTAAAAAAAAAGACAAATATTTTGTGTTTTAAATAAGGCTCACATTACATGGGCGTTAAACTTCCAGATCAAATAATAAAATTATCTCTTTTACCGGCAAAATAGTTTAAGCAAATGACAGAGAACGGATTAATCAAAGGTCTGCCTGATTTTGCGATAATTTTACTTAGTATTTCTCATTATTAATGGGCTCCTTGCATAAAATTTATTTTTAATGAAAAAACGTGGAATATCTTTCTTTGCTTTGTAAAGAACGCCCAAAAAAATCAGTTTCGGCATAATTACCATTTAAAGGTCATATCCGGCGCTTTACCAAAACAACTTGTAATTGATCCTAAAGACACACATTTATTAGATTTCTACTTTTTTGGTAGGTTTACCCAGGTTTTTCATAAATTCTGGTAGACAACTTCTTTTGGTAGATATTTAATAGATTTATAGCTTTTCGGTATGATCCGATAATGAAACTAGACCCCGTGTTCCTGTATAGCAAACTTGCTTGCTTCGTGCAGCAATGCTAGTAGTGTTTCAGATAATATCGTAGAACATATATTTATTAGAGGCAGCCTTACCACTAGTTAGTGCGAGGGAGCAAGCTCCTTTAAGTCTAGTCTGTTTTTCTCGCGCTTTTCGTGCTAATTTGTCGGCCGAAAAGGGTATATAAACCGCCGATTAATCAGCACGCCAATCGAGAGAAAAAGGGATTAGACTTATTGGCGCTTTCTGTCTCTCGCACCGCCGAGCGACAAGGCGAACTCTATGACGTAGTTGTAATTTGTTAAAATATTGTAGGACACTTAGGTTAGGTTTAAAGTGAGTGGGTATAACACTCTTCCACCGCGACCGATCGGTCTATTGTGGCTCACACCCTTTTATATTTCTCCCACCAGGTCCAGACTTCTAATAAATCTGATGATCCTGTTGGGAGAGAGAGATCTTTCAGCTCCCCCAGCAACAATGTGTCATTGCCGAGGATTGCGAATCTGAGTCGTGCCATTGCTGGGCACGAACCATAGATAACCTAACTTTAGATATATAATGGCTAATCGCATTTATGGCAAGTTTATGCTAGCGCGCACAAAACAAACGATAGTGTCATTTAGCATGCGTATTTAAAAAGCAGGACCAGTGCCGGACTTAGAATCAATTAAACGCGTAACTGTCGACATTTAGATTAATGTAATATATTTTTTGTTAAGATTTTTTTAATCCGAAATAAACAATTATAGTAATTTTTTTTCAATTATGATTGTGTTACAAAAATACGTATTGATGAAACAAAAAGTAAATTCTTAGATAAGCCACAAGAGTCATGTTCAGTCGCTTTTTATTATTACTAACTATAACGCATCAGTTGTGAACCAGTATCAAAATTCGTGGCTTTCCATAGCTGTAACATTTAGAAGAACAAAAGGAATTTAAGGAGCTGACAATGGATAATATGTTTCGTTTAAGAAAAACACCTAATCAATTTTTAACCAGTGTAATAAATATTTTGTTTAAATGTCATTCTCAAACGAAAATGAATATATTTTAGTATGGTCCAAATTATTAGAAGTCTTTTAAGTTCTTGTATATGACAGAATAAACCTCGTGACTTATTAACACGTCCTATGTAAAGTTGTTTTTGGGAAAGAACTGTGCGGAACATTAATAATTCTGACCTAGGAAATTAAAACTTAAAAGTTTATAGGAGTACATTTATTTAACATAAGTAATGGTTTTAAAACCATTTTTTTAGATAAGTTAATTTGGTTAATGAAATAACTAAAAACCATTCTGGTATGTTTGACATGATATACACAATAAAATATTACATCAGATTTAATATGTTAATACTATTAGAAATTAAAAATACCAGTAAATTAGCTCCTAACTTTAGTTTTTTTAAATAAAAAATACACAAACACTTTAGTCTAATAAAACACAAAAAGGTCAATAAAACAGTAAAACTTGTTTAGAATCTATAATTATATAGAAATTCATATGAAGGTCAGTGGCACGAACACAGTATGTGTTCTGCCGATTCATCCCCCTCCATGCACATGCGGCACTCGGCGTCTTCCGCTGGTGCATGTGGTATTTCAATCTGCAGTGTCCCGTGTACATTCCCACTAGTTTTAAGGTATACTCTTGATTGCTCTAGTTTGATGGTACATTGTTGGTTCGGTGGGCTTATAAAGGCCTTCGAGTGTCTGAGACCCGGAAGTCCATGCCAGTACTGAAAATTTTCTCTTTGTGTCCAAGCTGATATGAACTGCTTGGTCATTCTATAAGATACACCGATGACCGGTTCCGGCACGGTGGCAAGGAAGTCTGCGGATTCATTACCTTTAGGCCGGTATCTCTAGGTATCCCCAGTAGAGTGACCTTGTTGCTTTGACCCAGTTTGGTTAGCGCATCCTTGCAATTCCAGACGGTTTTCGAATTGCACCGGCTGGATTCAAGAGCCTTGAGAGCTGCTTGACTGTCGGAGAATATTTTAACTGTCTTACGTGTGCAGTGCCGATCAACCAGCGTTCTAGCACATATCTCAATAGCAAATACCTCCGCTTGAAATATGGTTGCGAGAGTGCCCAGGCTGAAGGAAAACTCTGCCTTCGGCCTCTGTTCATATATTCCAGCTCCTACACCGTCCTTGGTTTTGGAGCCGTCGAGTGTACCAACAGATATCAGCCCGGAGCAGGTCGATCGTTTCCCGACTAAAGTCCTCCCTTTGTGGGTAGACTACACTGTAGGGCCGGTTGTAATTGATTGGTTGGCTGTAGGCATTATGTCTGAGGGCATTCCCAGTCTATCACAGGTCAGGATACTCCTGAGAAGACTGGTACTCTCCATATGACACGCCTGCGGTTTGTTACTAACCGCTTGATAGAGTCTGTAGGTTGCCCACCTTGCCTCACTTTCCAAGTAAATATGCAGAGGAGGCAGTCCCAGGAGGGCTTCTATGGCCGCCGTTGGTGTCGAGCGCAGCGCGCCCTTTATCATTAGGCAGGCCTGTCTCTGTAGGCTAGATAGCTTTGCTTGGGTCAACCACTGCTGCCCCTTGCGCCACCATGCCACAGAGCCATACGTGATCATTGGACTTATGACTGTCACGTACAGTTTTGGTTGCATGCCGCAGGATTTGCCACAAATTTTGCGGCATGTCCAGAAAGATAGACTCGCCTTACGGGTGACCCTTTCTAGGACACTTAGTAATGAATATAAACCAAAATTAACTAGCTTTATTTTTTCAAGGTCAATACGTGGTAATTTTCTTCTACCCACTTGACTTCACTTTTGTGTGCCCAACTGAAATCATCGCCTTTTCTGACCGCGTTGAGGAATTTAAGAAAATCAACACAGCTGTTATCGGGTAAGTTGTTAACCAATATCTATTACTACATTTTTAAATTGGCTAAGATGAGAGTCAGGAGAGCAGATTTTTGGTCGTTGATTAATTTTGTTAGGTTTCCACATAACTGAGAATTTTCCTGTTTATTATAACATTAAATTTCACACCACACTTATAAACTCCTTGATTTTTCGACAATAAAATATGTGTATAAATATAAAAACATATCACGATTAAATAAAATATAGGTTAGATTATGGCATCACGTGAGTAAGCTCGCGATCTTGTCTCGGAGGAAAAAGATTTAAAGTGGGTTCAAACAGAAATGTAATTTAATTAAGCATTTAATTTTACCTAATTTAAAAATCAACGGTTTCATATGGAGTCGTTCATACCAATGACCGAATTTAAAATTTTTATCTTTTAGAATTAAATTTAATTAAATGATCGGTAATGCGCATCATGCTTGAGAAATCAGCTGGCAATTGACACCAGATTTCTTGATTTTTGAAGTATTTTCAAAATTTCAATTGACAGCACAAATTATAATCAGCTGGTTGTTTACGTGTTTTATTGATTTTATATTTTATAAACCAAAAAAACTTTCTCCAACGGTTTTCCGCAACAGACTAAAAAGTTAGGTTGTGAATTTTGATTGACATAAAAGTAAAATGACATGTTTGTTTTGCGCAGACGATAATATAAATATTTTATTGGTCAAATATAATATTTTTAAGTTTCATTAATTTTTGTATAAACGAGGGTGGTAAAAATAAAATTAAACCATAAATTTGGCTAAATTAAAATTAAATTAAATTTCTGTTTAAACCCACCTTTACTCTGTTCTGTCTATTATGAATAAAAGAACGACAAAGGTGGTAAATGAGCCAAACGAGGACATTTGAGAACGTAGTATACCGGGAGCCCAAAGTATTATTTTCAGGCTGCCATTTTTTAAATTTCATTATCAATAATAACGAAACTTGTATGCATATGGGACAAGCTTTCCCGACTTCCGGTTTTACCGGAAATGCCAGGAGTATTGATTTTTAAATGGGACACCTTGTATATTTTTTGTCTTTCGGATTCTACAGATTGTTTTCCGTCCAACTCCAACATTTTTAATTTAAATTCTGGTCCAAATTTTATTTTTAAGTTAAATTTAATTTTTCGTGTAGAGTGCTGTGATGACCCTAAAATCACTTCTAATTATTTTATCTTTATAAACTTTTTTGATAGAAGGCTCGGGACTTCATTATTTCAGTATATTTGCCTTAGTTCAAAAACTAAAATAGAAACATATCACTTTCATAACATTGCTAAAATTAATGCAGTATTTTAAAGCAAAAAAGCTCTAAATATGTTTTCGTATCTCCTAAGATTTTAAGTTGAATTCGGTAATACTAGCAAAATGATGAATTCAGACTTAAACCAATTTGTCAACTCCGAAAAATGTACAGGGTGTACTATTTCAAAACCAAAATTTCCAGTCATTTTCGGTAAAATCGGAAGTCGGAAAAGTTTGTCATATATGCATATTAATGATGCTTTGTTTGTGTAACGTGGGCACCCAGTATATGTATATAATCTGCAGGTTACTTTATTTTTATAAAATCTTGTTTAATTCAATTATGATTTGTGATTTTTTTTTTGTATAAATAATTCTTTTTTCTTTACGTTAGAATTTCAACTGACAGCCACTTCTCCCACTTGGCGTGGATCAACACTCCACGTAAGCAAGGAGGTCTCGGTGAAATGAATATACCACTCTTGGCTGACAAAAGTATGGAAATTTCCCGGGCCTATGGAGTCTTGGATGAATCCTCCGGAATCGCCTTCCGTGGATTGTTTATTATTGATGGAAAGGGTGAGACAGAGAAAATGTATATGCTGAGTGCTGAGATCTTTTTAATAAAAAGCAAAATAAACCTACAACAATCAACTATTACTGAGCAAGGGTTGGAAAAAATTCAAATAAATTTTGGAAAAAATATTCGGTTGATTTTTATATTGGAACCATATGGAAAACTTTTTTTAATAAAAAGTTATTCTTTATAAAAAGTTCTGCATGGTCCAAAACTTAAAATGCAACCATTAGATATTAATTTTTTTGAGCCATATACGAGGTTTGTCCAAAAATATGAATTTTACCCAAGAGTAAAGTACCTTTATTTTTTTCAATACAGAAGAATGTTATAAAGTAAAGTTATTTTAAATTAAAAGTTATATTCAAATATGCAATTACAGCTTTTTAGCATAAAAATTTAGGATTGGTGATTATTTACTAATAATTTTGCTATTTTTTCTTCACAATTTACGAGTAGTAAATTTGCCATTTTTACTGTAATTTTACAAATACGAACCCACTCTGACACACAATGTCAAATATTTCATGTCAGTGCATCCTAGATTACATTAAATTGTATCAAGCCAGTACAATTAATACGGAATTATTAGTAAATAATCACCAATCCTAAATTTTTATTCCAAATAGCTGTAATTGCATATTTGAATATAACTTTTAATTCAAAATAACTTTATTTTATAACATTTTTCTGTATTGTAAAAAATAAAATGTACTTTACTCTTAAGTAAAATTCATATTTTTTGACAAACCTCGTATACGGCTTAATAAAATTGATGTCTGAATAAGGTTTCACTTTTAAAAATTCCGACTTAGCTACTTTAATTCAATTGAACGTAAAAGATCTATTAAATATTACATTGAATTTATTTCAACTGTTGTAGTGCAATAAATAAAACATCATTATCACATTCATTTTATCTCATTTCATTATTATAGTAAGTAAAGCACCAAGTTAAAACATCGGAAAGACAAATGACCTGCTAGACGATACTACGTTCACACGGCAAAACACCGCAAGTTTTTTAAAGTATTCGTTTTAAATCACGTGAATAGCGGTGCACATGATACATTTTTATTTATATGTAAAAAAGGAATACATGGGCTGAAGATTGCAACAGCAATTTTTGGTAGATATGGGTATCTACGCATTGTTGTACTTTACGTTGATATTTCCGCAACAGAGAAATTTGAATTTATCTTAAAATTAAAAAAAAAAAGTTAAACGAATCTTCAACACTAGCTAGATGGTAGATAATACCACTGCAGACCGAATGTTTCAATTCATTCGGTGGACGTCTTTAAACGCATACGTTTATTTGCAGGGCAAACAATGTATAGTTTGTCTCAAAGTATACCGTGTTAGCTTTTGCCTTCATTTATGGATTATACGTGCCGACAACAATAAAACTGCGGATCAGTAGGTATTAAAGGACAGAACATTAGGGACGGACTCTAATAATATAAAGATTTATAATTTATTGTTTTTTAGGTAGGTATAATCTTAAAATTACTTTAAGAAATTAAATATATGCAAAGTTTCAATAAATTTATAATTATATTATTTATACATAATTACATTTTTAATCTAAATATCTAAATCTTATTCTGTTTCACTATCAGAGTCATCATTGAGATGAATTACAATAGGATTTATGTTGTTTTGTATAGAATTGTAAGTTTGGGACAAATCCGTCTTCTGAACCAGTGTGTATTATGGTAATGCGTTTTCCTTTATTTGAAGGTGTTTTCTTTTCTGACAGTTTTGACTGGAATCAACCCATCCTTTGTATACTGTATCGTGTGTATCCAACCATGTTTCATCAAGGTAAATTATGGATCTGTTTTCAAACCTATATATTTTAATTTCTTAAAGGTAATTAAATCTCCAAGTGCGTAATCTGTGCGATTTCATTACAGACAAGACAAGTACTTGTCTTTTGTCTATTTTGCGGTATTTAAATCCCATTTTACAAACAACTCTATGGAGGGTGGCACGGCTAATATTTATATTGGTTTCGTCTTCGTCTAGCTTCTTTTTCAGTTTATCCTAGGTAGAAACAACTCCGCTTTCATAAAGACAATATATTTTCCTTTTTATTAGATCCTGATTACTATTGTCTATACGGTGAGATTAAAAATCACTACATTTTTTTCTTTTGTTCAATTCTTTACTAATAATTATATAAGGGATCGATGATATTGGAGTTTTTGTAAGTAGACAGATTTCTTTTAAAGCTTCTTGATTAATTAGTCCTCTACTGGTTAAAGTTTCATACACATTTTTCACAACCTGTTTTGCATCTAATGACAAATGATTTCGACGCGACATAGTTATATTCTCGTAAAACAACTTTTTCGAAACGCACAGTAAAAACGGTTATTCAACACTGCCACTAAAATATTAGCCGAAATATTTATATACCCAATTGGTCAATACTCAAGAAATACCTGGCCCACCCCTGTCATTATGAAATAATGGGTTTACCCAATAACAATAGGTAATAAAATCGTTAAAGGTTTATTGAGGTATTGTCCGTCAAAAGCCATAGCGATAAACTTTGAGACAGACTATATTAATAGTTCTTCGTCAATGTATGCGCCACTGCCTATTCGACCCTTGAAAAAAATGTGCGGTGTGAACGTAGCCTTACGACACGAAACCATGACCATGTTTATTTATTATCACTGTTCGTTTTTTTCGAGATCCGCGATTTAACTACCAAATATTCGTTTCTCGCTTTTGTCAATAAGTACCTAAGCTCGTGCAAAACACGCATTTTTGTAAAGTATAAGTTACAGAAAGCTTTTACATTAACACTGCATAACTTGTAAGTTGAATAACAATACATATGTTCTTATCAGATGTTTTCCGTTTTTCGGACTATGCAAAAAGTATTTGAAATTTGTTTTACAAAGTAAGCAAAAAACAGAAAAATAGTACTCTGTGCAAGAATATTCCGGGGGTGATATGGCGATGTTTACTGGGAGTCAGCCATCCCGTTATTGAGCATGTCCAGCGTTGCTTAACATCGCGATATGATACAAATGGACGAAGGAACTATGTTATTTTTGCAATTGAAACAAAAAGAAACATCTATTAAATTATTTAATACAGATAATTTGAAGTGTGAAGACAAAGTTGGAATGCTATTTTAGTTGAAGAAAAAGCACGAGATCAAAATAATCCAGAACCTTTTTCTGAACTAACCTCTTGTTACCTACATTTTACAGACGACTACTCCATTATTTACCCCTGGTTTAAATTTACATATATTTTATTTTACATACATCTTCATGTAACCCACTATAGGTAAGTAACTTCCATCTCTAATATGGACATTTTACTTTTATTGACTTTTTTTTCATCTTCGTCTATTCATCCATTCCTTCATGCTTTATTTAGTTAAGGTGTTTTTACAGTTTAAAAGTTTGCTTGAGTAATTTTTTACTGCAATTTAACAGTTAGGTTTACCAATTTAGTAAGCTTGCAAACAACTTATCCAAATTTTTCTTAAATTCTAAAATAAAATATGAATGCACAAAATAATTTTTCAGTTGGTATTTACAAATACATTTTAATCAACACTCGACGCTTTTTTTGGTTAAGTTAATTGCATACTGTCAAAATATTTAAAGGTTGGTAACTTTAAAGTCAATAAAATAGCTAAGTCAGCTGCAAGAAAAATAGAGAACCTGCGTGACCTTGCGATTATGCACTAGCGCTCATGGTGGCAAAATTTAGCATTTAGTATGTGAGAGAAATTAAATTTTATACTGATCGCTATAGTATAATATAAATAAAAAAATAAGTATCCCGGATTTACAGCTGTCATCTTATAAAAAAGGTGAAAATTTATTCCTAAGTAACCATTTAAAAAGTTGAAGCATGAAATTCTGAAAGTACTATGTTAATAAAAATTTAAGTTATACGTTAAACTATTATTAAACATTTTGATGTTACACTTAATGTAGGTTTTTAATTAATTTTATTATTCTTGTAAACAATTAATAATTAAAAAAACAAACGAAGCAAAAAGTCAAATTTGAAAATTAATATCTTGATTATTACAAATCCTAAAGACTTTTACCAAAAACCATTTTAAAGTACGTGATACCGCTTTTTTTCTGTAAAGCAATACCTATTCATGTGAAAAAAATTTATGAGGTAAAAATTTAAAAAAAAATCGTTTTTTTTTGCTTTGGTTTTTAAATATATTTTTTGTTTTTTTTTTGCTTTAAGAAGGGGCATTTCGATAGAAAAGTTAATTTTAAACAACTTTTGTGTTAACGTCTATTTACGAAGAGTGCCTAGAATTTGAGTTAAAATTAAAAAACGGGAAGTGGGCAAATTCACCCTTATCTTAAAAATGCCCTTCTTTAAATGGTAGCACTCCGCGTTTTTTAATATTTTAGGGTCAATTGAACATTTAAAATAATAAAACCCTTTTAACGTTGTACTTTATTTTACTCCTCCCCTTTTTGACATAGCCAATAAAATAACCTAACAAATTGATAAAATTTTGTAAAATTTAAAAAATCGTATATCTGTCAAATTTTCATGAATCTACTAAAATTAAGTCAGAAAAAAAGTTGTGGACAAAAACCTAAAAATAAAATTAAAATTTAAAAAAATATATTAATTCGTTTTTTGCAATTATTTCACAAAAAAATGTTTTCAATCTCAAAATATGTCGCTTCGATAGGAAATTTCATTCTCTATATTTGTGCTAAAAACGCAAAACGAATAAAATTTTATGTTTGACTTAATTTTACTGTAAGTGTAAAAACACAACAATCGGTGTTAGCAGATCTTGGCTTGTTTTTAACGTTTTTTCCACTCATAATCACTTAATTATAACTTTCTTATTGATATTCATTGTTTTAATAAGTCATTGCAATATATTTATGTATTAAATTTGTAAAGATTACAAAGAAATAATTAATAAAAAATTACATGATTCGTGCACCGTCCAAGTATATAAGGTCTGCTCACTCAAGCCTGCTGCATAAAATCTCCTGCCTGCACTGATCCCTCGCCTCACTGCTTGGCAGTGACTTAGTTTGTGCAGAGCCTTCGGTCCCGACGGAGTGGTGAATTTATATTAGCGGAAGAGTTTTTGCACGATTTACGTTATATACTATTGATGATTTAAAAGAAATAATATTCGAGTCGATTCGAAAACTAAAATCAGTAGGTCTTAACACGTCTTGGCAGTAACGTCCGACCAGGGGCCAAATTTCTATAAATTAGTAAAGAGTTTCTTTAAATTAAGTGCTGAAAAACCATATTTTTATGTTGACGAATCACCCACTTTTTATTTATTTGAGGTGCCGCATTTACTAAAATCATTAAGAAATAACTTTTTTAAATATAAATTCGTAATCGAAAACGGGACAACAGATAAAGGCTTCTTATTTTATTAACTATTACCTCGGGCCTTTTAAAAGAAGGATCATTTTTAACAGAAAAACAGGGAAAAATATGCAATGCTCTGGGTTATGTTAATGGATACTTTTTGAAAAAATGTCTTTCAAAACACACTTGTGCTATTTGTGTAAACTATTGTAATTCTTTTAAGAGTGAAAAATCTACATTGTTTTGCGAACTAAAGGCCTATGAAGGTAAACAAACCTTATTTGGAGGCCTAAAAGTACCCCCCAAAAATATTTTTTAATTATTTTCAATCTTTAGAAGATATTTTTGTGACAAACTTTAATCGTTACTGTTCTCAAACAAAGTATATTCATCCATGTCCAAATTTTCCAAAATCATATTTTTGATTATTGTACACATATACATTAAAGTTTGCGAACAGATAATTCAAAATCCAATCTGGTAATAAAGAGTGCCAAAAGCTTAACATTTTAAAAAAATTGTGAAATTTTGTAATAAATATATTTTTGTGTAATTTAACCTACCGTCTTTTATTTTCTTTGTTACCAAAGTAACCTATTTGTAAATAATGGTTTATAAAAAAATACATAATACAAACATTAATAATCTCCCTCATAATATTATATATTCCTAATCGAACGCCCCCCATATAAAAATATAATCAACCGGGGGTTAGACTATTCATATTGAAAGTACGTGGTAGGAGCACCTATTTGTTTGTATACCCGTGGCCGGGTATTTTCAAAGCCAACTGCGGTATTTTTGGCGACATCAAAAGAGTGAGCAGACTTTATATACTTGGATGGTGATTCGTAAGTCAATATTAAAATGCAGGTTTATAAACAGCTCGTCCTCATATACGAACTTACAAAGCTAACGAGAGAGGCGCCACTAGTTCTTACGCAGGTTCTCTATACCACTCAAGAAATCATTCAACCTTTAAAAACACATTAAGACAAATATGAAAGTACGACTCTAGTAACAAATTATTTTGTCTAAAAAAAAATTATACCTACAATTTAAATGTAATAATATTTTCGAGAACATTTTCTTTTTTTATAGGAATTCTCCGTCAAGTCACAGTCAATGACCTTCCAGTTGGTCGTTCCGTTGACGAGACCCTCCGACTTGTGCAAGCCTTCCAATTCACTGACGAACATGGTGAAGTATGCCCTGCTGGATGGACCCCAGGAAAGAAAACCATCAAACCGCAAGTTGCTGGCAGCAAAGATTATTTCAGTACTGTAAACTAATTTTTTAAACAATGTACAGCTTGTTACATCAACAGTATTAAGATATGTTTATTTAACAGGTAATACTTTAATCTACCTTAGTAACTTTGATGTGACAGGTTCTATATACAGGGTGTGTAAACCTCGCTATAAGAGGTATTATTTTATAATGCTTTTTAAGTAATATTAGGCTTAATTGGCTGCATTTTTTTGGGCACCAAAAACATTAATTTCAGTATTTCCTGTTTGACATTTTTTTAAAGACCACCACCATTACTTTTTATATTGTTTTCCGTTAAAATTAATATGTTATTTAAGCATAAAAGACTTTTTGTTGTCGTTTGTTAATAAGTTAATTAATTATGATTTGTAAGAAATAAAATGGTAAAAGTTATTAATAAATAGTCTGGAGATTAAATATTAGTCAATAAGAATTGATAAGACTTTTATTTCTGGGCTATTTATAAATAAAGTTTTTTTCAATAAATATACATCCTAAAAGCATATTGTTTATTATTAAACCTGTACAGGGTGAGTCAACCATAGAGCAAAGTTCATTATGTCATTTGTTTCGAGAATTGCAAGAAAACGTTAAATAAAAAAAGTTTTAGGGATGGGCCAGTCTGTAGGTTTTACGATGTTAATTTGTAACAGATTAAAAGGTTTTAGAAGTTGTAGAGGAGGATTATCTAAATATGACTAATTAGTTTTAGATTCGAAAAAAGTGTGCAGGGGAGGGGGGGAAGGGTTAAAAATGGTAAAACGTGTTTTTTGCTTCTGCTAGCTCCATTGTTTAGAAGGATATGCTTAAAATGTTTTTTTTTAGGTAATTAAAAAACCTTTAACTTGAGCCTAGCTAAAATTTATTTGGTCAATTCGTTTATGAAAATATGCAAAAAACCCTTAAAATAGCCAGGTTTTAAAATGTTGATAATTATTGCAAAAAAAAAATTAACCTTTTTTACCATTGCAAAAAATTGTTTTTTTAATTCTGAATTAAATGAGAGGTTCATCAGCATAATAGGATAATTTTTTTTTCTAAGATAATTCAGTTTTACTGATTTTAGAGCCCTAATCCATTGGGCTATATCTTTTTTGTTTATAAATATTTTAGGTCATAAAAACTGTCTTTTGCTTTTTTGAGACCTATGTTTTACTAATTTAAATCAACTTAATGAAAAAATTAATATTCAGTCCTTTGTTTTGAGTTTTGAAAAAAAGTTACTTTTTTGTTAATAAACAATTGAAGCTGGAGCGTTCCTGCATGAGTTACGAATTTTTAACTTAGAAATATAAAAAGCTGACATCAAAACAAATAGTTTTGAAAAAAGAAGTCTCTATGGCCAGTAAGAACCGAGTTAGCATTTTTTTTTTAAATCATAACCTAGTTGTTTGTAATTATTTAAGAATTAATTTGGACGGCATTCGATAGTATAATACTTGAACTTGATGCAACGCATAATAAAAATTTGTAATATTTGTTTTTTATTGATAAAAGGCGCGTTAAAAGTTACTGATACTTTCAAAGGGCGCCAGGAAGGTGGTGGTGGAGATAGAATATCTCAAAATTACTTGCCTAGTAAAAAACATAAATTGAGAGTTTAAATTCCGCGGAGCCAAAAAAAGCCATATCTGTGCTAATTTTTATCGGACGAAGCTTTTTTTTTAATCCGGGGTAGCGAAAAAAGTTATAAATATTGGTGCATTTAGTTTTTAAAAATTATTATCATTATTTAATAAACTTTAGTCCATGCGTCGCAGCTCATTTTCAATCGTTAAAAACGACAAGTTTTTTTTATTGTTTTTTAAACTTTTTACAATTTAAATTTTTTAAGCCTAGTCCAATTTTTAGAATTAAATATAAATCCGATAAAATTTCAAATATAGTAGAGAATGAACCTTTCTTTTATGGGGTATTGGTAAGCAGTAAAACAGGTTTTTAGAAGTGAGGAGACCAGAGGAAACTGTATTTCGGAGGAATTCGTATTTTTTACAGAAATATCGCATATCTCAATTTTGTGTGCGTTTAAAATTTACCCAGTTTCATCACACCAATCAACATAGGGTTTTGTTAATATACTAAATAATATAAAAATTTGACATATGTTGTTTTTCTCAGAAACCCCTCAATTATATTTTACTCTTATTTATTATAAATATTGTACCATTTACATGTTAATAACATGACTTACAAAAATGTATAGATTGTTTAAATATTTAATCAAAGTATAATATATTGAAATAATAAGAAAAATTAATAATTTTTAAAAACTAAATGCACCATTGTTTATAACTTTTTGGGCTACTCCAGATAAAAAAAAATAGCTTGATCCGATAATAACTTGCAGAGATATGGTTTTTTTTTCGCTCCGCCGAATTTAAACTCTCAATTTCAATTTTTTACTTGGTAAGTCATTTCTATCCCCATTTCTATCGCGCCGCTCGAAAGAATCAGTAACTTTAAACACACATTTTATCAGTAAAAAACAAATATTACAACTTTTTATCATGCATTATATCAAGTTCAAGTATTATACTGTCGAATGCCGTCCAAATTAATTCTTAAATAATTACAGTTAGGTTATGATTTAAAAAAATGCTAACTCGGTTTCTACTGATCGTAGAGACTTGTTTTTTTTTTCAAAACTATTTGTTTTGTTTTTTGTTTTCCCCTCATTCTGCAACTTGGGTCCCCATTAGATGAGCGTATCTTCTGCAGGTGTCCTCTTAGGTTATCGTGCCCTATTAGCAGCCCTACTGTTATGCGAAGTCTTTTCCTAACCACCTTCAACAAAATAAACTGCTCAACAAAAAGATCTAATTTTTAGACCCATTTTTAAACTGCTGTAACTTTTTTAATAATTAACTTTTTTGAATATCTAAAACGAAGTTAAAAACCGCGTTTCTTCCACTTTAAGCTATATTGCATTTAGTTTAAGTAAGATGAATATTAACATGATGTACAGGGTGATCAATAGAGTGCTGCAAAAAAACCAAAAATTCGAGTGTCCCATTTCAGTGGTAATTTTTTTGGTCGTTATAATATGGGTTGTTACCAAGGTCATATCAATATCTCCAGACGTTTATGCCTGTTTTTGAATTGAGGACCTCTGTGATTGATCAACAAAGTGCTTTTAAATTTATTATGGTATCCATAATTTCCGCAACATTAGGTACAGAACGGCCTTGTTTGCGCAAGATGTTTTAGATTAAAATTGTTAGGCTTGAAACTCTTTTTAGTACATTTCGGTGTCCAAAAACTTACCGCACTATATTTTTTAGTTGATACCCTAATTTATGTTTAAAAATGCTAAAAAATTTAAGACGTTGTTGGAATTTCTACCATTCAGACCTAATGCCATAATAACGACGCATTTTTGCTAAATAAGTTTACAGGCACTTAAACAGCATAAATCGATTAACAGTAGAAATCGTTTCGAGATATTGACACAAACTTCAACTTGGCCATTTTTAAAACAAAACACACACATATGGTCCCTTTGGCGTTCAATAATTTAACCTATATTTAGGATTTCTAAATCAGCTACGTTTTTGGTATTTGTTGGCCCCGTATACTCATAAAATTATAACCTATCAAAAAGTGCTTAGGACATAAAAAATCTACATAAAATAAGCTTTCCGAATATGAAACACTCGTTTAAATCCCTTAATCTATTTTCCAGTTATAGCTTTTTAAAGAATTGATTACCAAAATTTGACGTTTAGAAATGTATTGCAAGCCAGAGGTCCTCAATTCAAAAACTGGCATAAACGTCCGGAGATATTGATATGACCTTGGTAACAACCCATATTATAACGGCCAAAAAAAATTGCCACTGAAATGGGACACACACTCGAATTTTTTTTTTTTGCAGCACTCTATTGATCACCCTGTACATCATGATAATATTCATCTTACTAAAACTAAATGCGATACAGCTTAAAGTAGAAGAAACGCGGTTTTAAACTTCGTTTAAGATATTCAAAAAAGTTAATTTTTAAAAAAGTTACAGCAGTTTGAAAATGGGTCTAAAAATTAAATGGTACGATCTTTTTGTTGAGCAGTTTATTATGGGAAACAAATAACTCAGTGCACACTGCTAAAAATCGTGAGCGCGATTTGTTAGAAATAACGAAAATGAAGGTTTTATAGTTTTGTTTCGGTTACTAGGTGCTGATTTTTTTCCTTTGATGCAAAGAAATATTTATTTTTATTTTTTGTAGGTTACAACACCGGAATTAATGGCGGCATCCCAGGGGCGTAATTTGCGTAAAATAACGTAACAATTCTAATGATCGTATTGGTTAAAAATCAACTGTATTGCCAAATTTTAGATTTTTGTTATGACCGTGGGACACCGCCATGTTAATTGAATAAAAAAACCCCTATCTATCAAACAGATACTTGTCGTAGCAACAGCCTTTGTTGCGTTGAATCATGTATTTATCTTTAGATCGGCAAACTCAGGCATTGCTGGGAGCAATCAGTAGCTGTGATCGCTAATATTCTATTATGTGTGGTTCGGATTCCACATTAAACCTAATATAACCATGTTATCTAAATGATACGGTAAAATTGATAACAGAACTGGGAAAAAATAGTTTAAACCTCCAAAAACCCGCTGCGAGGAACTTAAATAGCATACTATCCTTCGTGGGCTGTCCTAAAAACAACAGTCATTTATTATTAACAACGTGCAACAACAGGCGATTAAGAATTAACATGGCAGATGCTCTATTTCATTAAATAAGTTAAAATTTAAAATAATTACACTGAATAGACAAATGTCTACTCATACAGTTACACTTTGCGGTCGCTTCATAATTGTTTAAATTTTACCGCATACTGATAACTCGCACCCTAGGTTTTTAAACGATTCAAAGGTTAAGTTCCAATATTAAATCTGGAGCGAGCAAATTTTAATGTCACATGGTCTCGCAGCAGATAATCTATCAATAGAACACGTGACATATGATGGATGAATAAAATAAAGAACCGGGGAAACTAAGCAAAAAAATGTAATATAGAACTTAGCCAAAAAATTATTTATTTTTGTCGTAGTTTCAGGTTGTCAAATGACGAGTGGGTAACTTTTATAATGTTACCAGCTTTTCTATTGTGGCTTTTGTCAAAGAAAGCACGCGTTTCAAAAGCTGCATAGGGCAAGTTCTTTATTCCATCGGTAAAAAGTACGCTGAATTTATGCGCTGAACGTCATGAGAAGTTCTGATGGAAAAAATTAAAACGAAATGTTTAAAAAAGCTCGCTATTTGTTCTGCAACTGTCAATGCTCAGCTGATTGTTGTGTTTCCCTTCCGTATTTATTTATATTTTTTTGCTCAAGTATTTTATAATAACGCCACAGATAACGCTTTAATGGAATCCATCGGACTCTCCAGCCTCCAGCGGTAGTTTAAAGACGGTTTGATGAATTAGCGCTTAATGCGCTGGATCCAGCGATGCAATTAAAAACTTGCCCGCAGCTATTTCGGAAAAACAATAACTGGATGCGCATAACCCGTTTGTTACCTCCCGCGGACCTCATTTTGCCATTTAGTAGTGCCGTGAAAGTATGTTCGATGTTTTTTAGGTTTTTAAGAATATGAATAAAAATACAATTACGAATTGAAAAGTTCTTGTTGGGTACACGACAAAGGAATCTTTATACAATGGAACCGCTTCGGTCCTGGTCCCGGAGTATAAAAAAAAATCCCCAAAAGAATTTATAAAGGTTTCGTTGGCCACCGTTTTCAAGACAAAAATATTGTATAAAAACTTTACTGAAGATTAAATTATGATTAACATTAAAATTGTTAACATTTTGAACATAAATATACAGATTTTGAGATCTTTTTTGACGTAATATTATTAATGACATTAATCTGCTGTAACTTGTGTGTAACCAACAGGAACTTTTTAATAAATGAATCAACCACAACAATATAGAACATATCTATGATTAGGACGCTAGGTAAACCAGGCCTTATATGGGAAATTTCAAATTCCAAAGGGCTTTTTTTCAGATTAAAAGTTTTTTTGCAGCAACTTTTTTCTCTATTTTTGCTTACAATGTGGTGGATCTCGACAGAAAAATTTATACTTTACAGGAATTCTTGTAAACAGCATATATTTGTAAAGCCTATTTTTTGTATAATTTTTTAAGCTTGCTAAATATGTACAAGCTTTTTGGTTTTTGTATAAGGCAGTTAGGGTCCTTGTCGCCTCCCGGAATCAAATAAAAAATCTGTTTCTATAAATATTAATAATTGTTTATTAGATAATATTATAGTGGTATAAACTGACTTTTTACATAATGTTACCATAACTATTATTGTTAATATCAAAATATTTTAAGGTTGATACAATAAAAATATATGCCCTGCCCTATTATCCTTGTATGCAACAAGTTGCTAATTTTTTTTTTAACCAAAACGTGCGGGTGCACAAATGGAAGAATTACTACAAGAAATCAAACTGTAATAAACGCCTAAATTTTCAAGAAAACATTGTGTGAGAAACGCCCGAAAACATTGTTTTATAAGGTTTTCGTTTCCTTCAGTGGCACGGAACTCTGAAATGAACTATTATAAAAACTGAATTTTTTTTGATATTTTAACAGGTATTCTCCGTCAAATCACCGTCAATGACCTCCCAGTTGGTCGTTCCGTAGATGAAACCATCCGATTAGTCAATGCCTTTCAATTTACTGACGAATTTGGTGAAGTTTGTCCTGTTAACTGGGTCCCAGGAAGTAAAACTATCGTACCCGAGGTTGATGCAAGCAAAGAATATTTCAATGCTGTCCACTAACTTCGGATTTTTTAACCCGTCTAGCTTAAGTAGGTATTATAAAGTATGTTTAAGACAATGGGTAAACTTAATATTATTAATATTTAAGCTGTCTGACAATTATTTTGTTGAAATTTGGTTTAATGAATCGTAGGTAAATTTATGCCCCATACTAAGAGCTAAAATACTAACCATAAGGGGCGCAACCATTTAGCGAGGAGGCCGCGCGCGGTTTTCTGAACCTGTTGAGACCACGGAAATTGTCTTTGTTCGATGACGGAAGCGTTTGCCTTGCCGCGCGCACCGATTTAGTGTCCAATGTCCGCGGCAACGATAACGAACAGGCCTCGCTATATGGATACGCACCTTTAAGGACAATTTAATTGTATATTTAAGATTTTTTTCTTATTAAACACAGCCCTCTGTGCTTTTATACTTATGTTGTTAAATGCATAACAGAATTTTTTTAGTAGTATGATTTGGTAGTATAATAAAAATGTCATAAAAGAGATAAAGGAATTGTTAGCAGTAATAAGTTACACCGATCTTTTTTATTTTTGTGCTTGTAGTATATTTATCGGTAAGTTTTAGAAATAAAAAGTGGATGTTAAAAACATACAATTTTTTTAATTCTCCTTTTAAAAACCTCTTTAATTTAAGAGGCGCCAAATTATATTTTTTCTGTAATTAAACGATCACAGGTTTAATCATCAGCCTGTCAAAATCAGACAAATGTATAACCAGTACGTTAATTCTTTTAGTGATGGGGGACGACTGTTCTGATTAAAGCAGTTAAAAAAGGCATAAAAATGCGAAATAAGCTCTAAACAACTGAAATAGGCTTTAGAAGTAGCTTAAAAGTTTCATTAGATTTAATTCCCCAACTAACATATTTCGAAGCCTAAAGTTTTATTAAACGGTAATGGATATTTATAAGAGGTTTATAAGGAACCTTAACTTTTATAATAGTTTTTATAGTTTTAAAGGAAAACTATTGGTGTTACAAGTTTTGTAAGCCTCCCAGAAAATATAAAAATACTTAAAGTTTTATAACATTGCATCCAAAATGTTTCCGTTACCTTATCTATAAAACCTTTGGTTACTTAAAGTTTTTTAAAGGGGTTTTATAGCGTTCTTAAAAACCTTATTATAAAACTTTTACTCTTGGGGTTTTATAGCTTACTTCGTAAAACCCTTATAAATCTTAAGGAGTTTATTATTACTTAAAGGCTCATATAAAACTATAGGTGTTTAAAAAGCGGAATGGCGAACATGGCGTCCTTTTATATGGCGGCCATTTTTATGTTTTTGTTCGAATTGACATAAATATTTACACAAAAAAGAAGAATATTTCATTTTAAGCCATCTTACTGAAGCTAAAAGACGTATTTTTTAAAAACATGGGATTAAGAAATGTTAGGCAGTTTATTTACAAAAAACAAATCATGAGACATAATTTTAATTTTGAAGTTTTTACAAAAGGCGGTATATTTAGAAGGTATTTTAGAAGTTTGTAATCTGATTAAACCTGATTTTTTGAGATCATAATCGTAATAACGTTTTACACATACAATAATTCTAGTAAAATTAATAGCGAAAATGATCACCAAAATTTGATTAAATCATGGAAATTTTGGTATATATTTTCCTTCTTATTAGGTCCTGATCACCATTGTCTATACGGTGAGATTGAAAATCACTGTTTTTTTTTCCTTTCTTCAATTCTTCACTAATAAGAATATCCCTTATCGATCATATTGGAGTTTTTGTAAGTAGACAGGTTTCTTTTAAAGCTTCTTGTTTAATTAGACCTCTACTGATTAAAGTTTCATACACATTTTTCACAACCTGTTCTGCATCTAATGACAAATGATTTCGACGCGACATAGTTATATTCTCGTAAAACAACTTTTTCGAAACGCACAGTAAAAACGGTTATTCAACACTGCCACTAAAATATTAGCCGAAATATTTATATACCTAATGGTCAATACTCAAGAAATGCCTGGCCCACCCTTGCCATTATGAAATAATGGGTTTACCCAATAACAATAGGTAATAAAATCGTTAAAGTTTTATTGGGGTATTGTCCGTCAAAAGCCATAGCGATATTCTTTGAGACAGACTATAATACATTTTTTTGTGTTTGATACTTACAATAAATTTTAGTAGTATTATTGCTATTCTCAATGAACTTACCGACCCCAAAAAAGTTCTGCGTCGATTCTTACCCCATTTCCAATTTCCCGAAAATATAGAACATGTTTAATATTTTTATTGCAAAAATTGTGGTAAGAATAATTGAACGTGTAATACACAAAATAATAATTTTCGAAATAATTCTCGTATGTGTAAAACGGTTCTATAGCTATATTTTTAATTCCGACATTTTGCTTACCGCTATTATCAACTTTTTTGTATAAGATAAACAACCCAACTGGTAAAATCGTAGCACAGACCTAGATAATTTAATGTATTTTTTGAAAAGTTTGCGTCCTAAAAATATTTTATAGTATTGTAGCACTGAAATTAAATAATACTTTTTACTTAAAAATTGTTTCCTTTTTTATTTATAAATTTTTATAGAAAAATATTTTATTCATTATTGAGCATAAAAAGGTATACCTATTTTAGTAGCATTTATACAATACAGAGTACTATAAAGCTTACTTTTATTTGCAATTATGTTAAAATTTACATAAACACAAGTTATCTAATCTAAAAAAGCCAGACTCATCACTTATTACAAAATTTCTGAATTAACTTCGCTATTAAACTGTTTTGCACTTTTATTTGTTGTACAAGTTCTCCTTGTTTGTCAAGTTTTTGCCGTTTTATTTGCAGTTTTTCTTCCTCCCTTTTATCAAGAGAATCTAAAAACGTAAGAATTTGCTCGTGTATTTCATTTTGGTTTCTTAGCATTTCTGTATTCGTCTGAAGATTTCTTTTAACAACTCTTTTTAAATCTGATATCTCTTTGGCAAGTTTATCGGAGTCATCTTTTTCTGCGCTGTTCGAATGTGAATAATTATGCTCTGCATCATTCATGTGATCGGTAACAAATTGTATAGTACTTAAATCGTCTTTTGCATCTCCCGCACTCGCTGAAGATGATTCTCTGAGAACCAACTGTACCAGTTCTTCATCATTTTGTGTATACTCATCTTCCTGAGCTTCCTCAGACTCTGAGCTTGGTTCTGGCTCCTCTTTTAAAAACCCTGGAGGCACGTTGAGGTTTACAGCCTGTAATTCGTGTAATTCTTTTTTAAAGCCTGGTCGCTCTATTGATATAATGTCTTCTACTAGACTAAAATTAAAAAAGGTATTATATAGACTATATTTTCGAATAGAAAATACTTTAAAACGCGGTTTCCCCAAATTAAATATCCCTTATGGTAATATGTCGGTACCCATAGTTATTAATAAGGAAAACTAGCACTAAGAATGTTTTAAAACCACTATATTTGGAAAATATGCTTTTACTTTGAAGCTAAACAATTTGGATTAACATCAAACTAACGATCATGTACAGGGTTAGTCAAGGAGGACTAAACAGGCCGTTTATTTTAGCTCTACCTGAACTGTTATAAAAAAACTTAAATAGCCATTTTATATAATTTTTCCCGCCAAATTGGAAAATTATGATTGAAAAACTGAATATTAAATAAAATTGTTAGGGATTATTTGTAATTTGGCGTCCTGTCTTAACTATGAATATTGAATTCGAATTGGTCAAATTAATAAAAAAAAAATAATTATTTCAAAAACATAGTGTTTATTATTCTAATGCTTTATGGTACACAACATTCTATCTATCTATATATATAAGTAGTGCCATCTTTCCGTAAAGTTTAAAAATGTATCCCAAAAAAATATATAGAAATTAATATATATATATATATATATATATATATATATATATATATATATATATATATATTATATATATATATATATATATATATATATATATATATATATATATATATATATATATATATATATATATTATTGATATATATATTATATATATATATATTATTAAATTATATATATATATATATATATATATATATATATATATATATATATATATATATATATATATATATATATATATATATATATATATATATATATATATATATATATATATATATGTATACAGTATGTCCCCGGAAAAGGTGTTGAAGAGAAAAAACTTTTTTATTTTTGATTTTATCGAAAAAAGCTACTCTTGATAAAAAATTTTGCTACTTCTAAGAGTAAGATTGTGATAGAAACATTTAACATATTTTATAGGGGGTGTTCAGAAAATTGAAAAAACTTAAAATGGTACAAGAGTAAAGTGCATTTATTTGATAAGATATGGGAATAACTTACTAGGAAAAGTTGTTCAAAATTAAAAGGTAGTCTCTTATACCAATTTTTGAAAAAATCGGCCTACTTTTATTTATTTGTAATTAAATTTATTTTAATATCAATTTAAATTTTTAATATCAATTTTGTCAAATTTTTTGCTGTTAAGTAAGCATTTAAAGCTGACGTTACTATGGCTAATGAATTATAAAAGCAAAGTGTCCATAAAGCTTGTCACTATCAACGCCTACTAGTACAATAATGAGTTGTTAATTTGGAATTAGTTAATTAATATTAAAATAATTTTTATCACAAGTTAATAAGAGTAGCTCAATTTTTTTGAAAATTGATATAAGAAACTATCTTTTACTTTTGAACAACTTTTCCTAGTAACTTATTTCCATATCTTCTCAGATAAATGCACTTTACTCTTGAACCATTTAAAGTTTTTTTCAATTTTCTTAGTACCGCGTATAAAATTTGTTAAATGTTTTTATCCCAATCTTACTTTAAAAAGTAGCAATTTTTTTAAGAGTAGTTTTTTTTTGATAAAATTAAAAATAAAGAAGTTTTTTACTATTCAACACCTTTTCCGTGGACGTACTGGTGTGTCCACGGAAAAGGTGATGAGTAAGAAAAACTTCTTTATTTTTAATTTTATCGAAAAAAGTTACTTAGATAAAAAAATTTGCTACTTCTTAGAGTAAGATTGGGATAAAAACATTTATAATATTTTATACGCGGTGTTTAGAAAATTGAAAAAACTTAAAATGGTACAAGAGTAAAGTGCATTTATTTGCAAAGATATGGAAATAAGTTACTAGAAAAAATTGTTCAAACGTAAAAGGTAGTCTCTAATACCAATTTTTAAAAAAATCGGCCCACTTTTATTTATTTGTAATTTAAATTTCATTATCAATTAACTATTATTTATTAAAATTTTTGTACTAGTAGGCGTTGATAGTAACAAGCTCTATTGACACTTGGCTTTTATAATTCATTAGCCGCAGTATCGTCAGCTTTAAATGCTTACTTAACAGCAAAAAATTTGATTATAAATTGATATTAAAATAAATTTAATCACAAATAAATAAAAGTAGGCAGATTTTTTCAAAAATTGGTATAAGAGACTACCTTTAATTTTGAACAACTTTTCCTAGTAACTTATTTCCATATCTTATCAAATAAATGCACTTTACTCTTGTACCATTTTAAGTTTTTTCAATTTTCTGAACACCCCGTATAAAATATGTTAAATGTTTCAATCTCAATCTTACTCTTAGAATTAGCAAAAATTTTTATCAAGAGTAGCTTTCTACGATAAAATCAAAAATAAAAAGGTTTTTTTCTTTAACACCTTTTCCGATGGACATACTGTATATATGTATATATATATATATATATATATATATATATATATATATATATATATTTTATATATATATAAAATATATATATATATATATATATATATATATATATATATATATATATATATATATATATATTATATATATATTATATATATATATTTAAAACTTTGTAGTTGTCCGAATCTCACTACCGCCAAAGGGTGAACCAAAATTAATCTGTCATGTGTTAATGTCACGATAGATGAATAATTTCTTGATTTAGACATGCAGAAAATAGACGTTTTTAAAATAAAAATAAATCAGTTTAGATCAAAAGATATACGGGAAATCACAAAAAATATGGAATGCCCATTAAAAACAATAATAATATCAAAATCAGGGTTGTAACGGAGGCCTTCTTAGCGGAGGTTAACGGAGGCGGAGGTGAAATTTGAAGTGGAAAAAATAGAAATTCATGATTTATTAAAATCAAAAATATTTATTTCCAATAGGTACATAAAATACAGACATGTAGATGGTACGCTTTCATAAATAAACTAGTAATCAAAATTTGAGAAGAGGCAGCCCAGCGGCTGCGTCGCTCCTTGCGCATTGTATGTTATCGTGAATAAAACTCCGCATAAATTTTGCGGAGGCGGAGGTCGATTCTTTGCGAAAGTCCCGCAGTAACGGAATCGGAGTTCCGTTACAACCCTAATCAAAATGACCCTTAGCACTTTTATTTGATATTCAATTATTTTTCAATAACTGATTTCAGAATCGGCGAAAAAAATTATACAAGCAGTGGCGTAGCTATCGGAGGTCTGTGCGGTGCAGTGCACCGGGGCCCCCAAGCTCATGGGGACCCCTGGGTCCCTTAAGCGACCTTCGAAAAAGTTAAATAAATATTTGTATCACATAAAGACTTTTCGAGTTTTTAGTTCCTTGTCGGGAAATCTCTAATAGCAACTTAGTTTAAAAAAATTGAAATTTGTAGCAAGTGCCCCTAACGAATAATCATGCACGATAAGAAGTTTAAATATGCTTTCTTTACAGTCACTACGAAATAAAAAGTAGAACATAACTTGGTATGAAATCGTCAATACAGTAAAATAATATCTAGAGAATTATTGGGTTTTAAAATAGAATGTTATTTTAATGAGCGCGTTATTAATTATAAATATGACAGTACATATCTCAGATATGCTTTAGTACGAATTCCAAAGTAAAATGCAATTTTACTTCCCTACAAAACATCTCAAAGCAGAGTTACGCACTCGACTTTTTCTTATCTAATTTTGTAACTCAGTGCACTCTGAATTTCATTATTATTAAGTTTTATTTCACGTATATACTTTAATTGAAATCAATTATAATAATAATAATAATTTATTTATTTGGGCAAACTATGTGCAAATATTTCCAGATTATGCTAGGGCTTACTTTTAGTGCTACATAATGTACACATTTTTTACGGTATCCCTCTTGGAAAGGTTTTTAAAGTCATTGCAAATATTAACTGCATTACACTGCACTACAGCTGACTATAAAGAGCTTAAAATTAAGTAGCTCTGCAGCTTTAAAGTATTTATATTTTAACCAGTATAGAAAGGGGCCCAGTTTCCTATTTACCCCAGGGCCCTGGTTACGTAGCTACGCCACTGTATATGACAGATGGCTATTTCAGTTTTTTTTTAATAAAAGTATAGGTAAAGTCAAAAAAGCGCCCTGTCTAGTCCTCTTGGGATAACATGTACTGTAGAGCTTTAAGGTCTTTTTACATGTTGGAAAATGACAAAAGCTGAGGTTTACTAAACTGTGTAATGTTGTTTTATTTCTCTTAGGCGTTATATGTAACTAAGCATACCACTACAGTACCATTACGCTTGTTTTCACGTAGTTCCTCGTGACATTTACTCATTTTACTTTTGTTCTTTGAAACTAAAATGTCGGAACCACAATCTAACAGAATAAATTACGAAAAATCTTGAAAAATGGCCAATTATGCTCCTTTGCATCAAGGAGATAAGGATTGGGATGAAGTAGGATTAGCGCTTAAGGAAAACAATATCTGGACGTTTTTTTGCTTCAGAATATTTAACTTTAGTTTTAATTTATGTAGGTAACAGTAATCTTTATGAATGTAAACTCTCTCGCATGGGCGTATTCAGACCTGGGTGTAGGGGGGGGCAGCATAAATGCTAACCTTGGTAGCTTTTGACTCAGGTCCCTGGATCTGAAGTGATTGAGTTTTAGTCCAAAGAAAATAAACCCAGTCTATTCTAGGTTTTAGTCCACGAAGGCTAATAAAGGATTGCACACACTGACCCGAATTAAATCGCTGCGATAACGAAGCGAATATTTCGCGACATAGGCGATAACAAAATTCGCCTCTCTTATCACATTTGCGCGAATATTTCGCCACATAGGCAGTCAAAATTCGTGTTTCCTTAACATTTACGCAAAAATTTTACAAGATATATTTTTCTTTTGATATATGGAAGGATGGATTCTTCAAGCTCTAAAGAAGAAGCAATACTATTATTGGCTGCTTTAGAAGATGAGAAAATTGAAAGGTAAGGCATTTTAATCATTTTTTGTTAATAGCTATTTTCCCAATAACTGCGGGAAGAAAAATTTGGTTGAAAAATGACAAAAAGCGTCTATTACTTTTTGTGCTAAAGTTGGTGTATTTTTTTTTTTTTTGAAAAAAGCTGTGGACACATGACATAAATTTGGAAAGAGAGAAAAAAAAGCGAATTTAATACACTAATGCCACAACTGCGACTAGATGAAAAGCGTTTTTATAAATATTTTAGAATGGACATTAATTGTTTCCATGATATACCTAATAAAAGAAGACGTCAAAAAACAATATACCAATTTACAAAAACCTATTTCAGCAGAAGAAAGACTAGCCATTACTTTAAGGTAAGTTGTATATTTGTGGTTTAAAAAAATCTACTAGTTTGTTTTATAAGGGCGGCTGAATTTTATAATCTTCATGGCTTAAATCGTATAAAATCGGATATTTCTTCACAAACTCTATTAATATTTCAGTAAAAGCCATCTTAAATTCGCAACGAAAACGAAAAAACGCGACTGGTCTCGAAAGAAATAAAATCGCTGGAGTTTCGTTATCGCCAAGCGAAATTTTCGCGCCAGTATGTTGCTCTTCGTATACGCCGAAGAACTTGAGTCGACGAATATTTCGCGAGGCAAAAATTTCGCCGTCGCACCGAATTATTCGGGTCAGTGTGTGCATTCCTTAAGTACTAACGTACCGTGGGTGTCTAAAGTGTGGTTATAGGGACTTTATTCACACGAGTCTTAAATCTTTGGAGATGACCTTGAAAATACCTATAAAAGAGGAAAAAATCTCCTACAGCTCGTCAATGGGCAAGAGAAGGTAGCGTTTTGGTAAGTGTGGGATTATTGATAAGACTAACGTTATTCTCTGAATGCAGTCAAGAATGCTAAGTCATTCCCCAGACGTGAAAACAATATTCCAATATTCTAAAGAGGGTCTGATCTGTGATACATACAGAGTATACAGATTGGAAGGAGATAAATACTTTCTGGCTAGAAAAATTAATCCAAGCTTCTTTAAAGCTGCTAAGGCTATAGATAATATGTGTTTGTGCCAGTTAAGGTTGTTCTCAAAAGCAACACCCACAAGCATAAACGATCCTTTGTTTTGCAGAACTTGGCCGCTTTTAAGTAACGGATGAGCTTTGGCCGACTTTTGCCGTGATAGCGAACATGGCTGTGTTTTGGAAGCATTAAAATCGACAAGATTTTTGGCTCTCTAATCCAAGATTACTTTAAGGTCTTGTAAAAAAGATATTTGCATTAACCCGTGCTTGCATTCGAAATCAGAATTACAGGATGGCTTAAGAAATGTAATATTAGAGTAGAGGGTACTATCGTCAGCAAAACTATGGATAGGTTTGGTTGTGGAAGAGAGAAGATCGTTGATGTGAAAAAGGAACAGAGTTGGTGCCAGAACTGAACCTGGGGCATCCCACCATTAATTGGATAAAAGCTGGAAGTAGGGTAGGTGGCAAAGAAATCTCTCAGACCACCCCAGTCCGCCGAATTATAGTGCCAAAAAGTGCGTGGAAGTGTACATTCATAGATTTCTTTCCCGAAGTAATCGTCCTCGGGGGTTTTAATGGAAACTGGGAAAATATAGTATCAATCTTTATTGAAAGAAAGTCAAAGAACCCGGAGTGGGAATTGTCAGATGGGGACCGGTATATACAGCAGATAAATTCGGTAAGTTTAAGCCAAAGGATATTAGACCTACCCGATTCGAGGTTAGAAACCCTAGCACAAGCCAGATCGTTGCGAATGTAAGATGAAATGAGTTCGTAGCCTGGGACAAGGAGGTAGTTGGTTCATGTTTTGGAACTTATTTGGGTTTCGGTAAGAAATAATATGTGGGCTTAAGAAGATTAAAGATAATGGTAAACAGAGTTGACGTTGGAGTTAAGCCTACATATATTAGTAAATGATTTTAGACATTTCGATGGTGGCCCCCCAAATGCACCCTTCACCCGGAGCTCCGATTGGGGGGGTGTTTTACCTCCGGAATACTTTAATTTTGGCAGTGCCATCATCATTATTTTCCAAATTTTTTTATAGGGGAAAAGAAAAAGAAAGAAAACTAACTCACTCACCCAGAACCCGAATTATTGCCATTTCAGAATAAACTTAATTTTTTTTTTAAATTTTATCAGGTTGTTAATATTTCGTTTGTATTTTTAACCAAAAATATTTTAAAATCCAGATTTGACAACTTTATAACATTGTAAAGCTTTCGATGATCGGGCAAGGGGGGGCAGCTGTCCCCCTTACCCCCCCTTAAATACGCCCATGCTCTCTCGCACGCTTGTTCAAGGCTGTCTGCAGTAGGTATATGCTCGGAGATATCCATATATTAGTTAAAGATTGGCCGTTTTTCGCCCATCGCATATTTATGAAAAGTCAAAGGTTTTATGATATTATGCAAAGTTGCTCTTTTTTTAATGGGACACCCTATCTATTCTACTATTCGTTTCAAAATAAAATTACCTCATTATTAATACTACTACTTTATATTTGTTTTCAAAAAAATTAGCTATTTAAAAAAAACGAAATTTATGAAAAAAAAAAATTTAAAAACCGAACATTCTTTGGAATTTTACACTCCTTGTGTAAAATTTTTTTCTTACTTATAATTATTTAAATATTTATTTATCATTTATTTATTTACTTTTTAATATATTTTTGTAATGATCCATAGGCAACTAGGTTTTCAGCTAGTCTTTTAATAAACAAAAGTATTAATGCTTGGTTGCCTTCTCTCTTAATATATAATATAAATATATTAATATATAATATGTAAAGCATTTGTATTTTTTCCATTTCAAATATAACATTCAATAATATTAACTAGTTCAAAGTTTTCAAACTTCATTTCATTTATATCAAAATTTAAAGTAATGAAGACATGGCAGTATGGAATTCTAATTTCTTGCTTAAATATACAAAATACATACTTCATTGGAAATAAGAATGAATAAAAAAGGAACAGTTACTAATAATTAAAAAATGTATTTGTTATTTTTTTATTAAAGTAATTAACCCAAGAATTAATGAGTTGATTGCAATGTAGATACTTAATTTTATAAAAAGTGTGCTAAATTCAAATCTTTTGAATTTTTACAAATAACCAATTTCTTTAAAAATATATATAAAGTGTATGGTATCGATAAATAAGTAATTTTATCGGAAAACAAATAGTCAAATAATATACGGGGTGTCCATATAAAAAAAGAAAACTTTGCGTTATACCTTTAAAGCCATAACTGATAAAAAATAATTAAGTACATCACTGGATTCTACGTAAATATATCTATTATATATATATATATATATATATATATATATATATATATATATATATATATATATATATATATATATATATATATATATATATATATATATATATTATATATATATATATATATATATATATATATATATATATATATATATATATATATATATATATATATATATATATATATATATATTTTGCTAATGTAGATATATTTATATGTAGGTAGGTATATATATTTTATTTGTCTGTCCACGTGATTCTGAAGTTATGGCTTGAGCTAAAATCATGAAATTTGGCACAGTGGTAGTCTTTAGCACTGGCTAAAACCTAACGAAGCCCGTTTTTTGAATTGCGCCCCCGGGACAAAAATAGAAGCAAAAAAGTGTTTTTTTACCGTTAGCCGTACGGAAGGCGTCCTACGGAGACAGAGGCTACTTAATATTGTCTCTCGCCTGGCGGAGACAGGCTTTTCATCTAGTACTACATAAATATGCAATTTACAACTGACATACAGAGGTGTACTGAAATCGACAAAATTTAAAAAACGCCCTGTATCTCCAAAACAATAGCCAAGTAATTTTTTTACTCTTGTAGTTGTTTCAATAATCGAAATTGTAAATGTGCCATTAAATTTGCCCTATCTCTTGTACTCGTGGTTTTTCCAATACCATGACTATCTATCAAATAAACACTACCCAGTACAAGGTTGCGAATTTATAGTGTTCTAGCCTATTTCAAAATTGGAGATTTTATGAAAAAAGTTATATTGTAGAACTGATTTTATTTTATATTCTTGTATTACTTGTGAATAGTTTGGTTTTTCAATCCTACCTATAACTTTTTGCTTAATAAATATACTAATTATGTTACTTACTGACCTTTCATAATAAGGTGCTTTTGAAAACTTATATCGTTTGGGAGTTAAACCTGAACCTCTGTCATACTTTGAGAAGTAACTTCTTTTTAAACCTTTCCATTTGTTTTCACATTGTGCACCAGAATAGAACATTCCCTTTTCTTCCATTTCAGCAGAAATATTTTCAAATAATTTCTTCTTAGTTTTTATTTTGCCCTGCTCAAATAGAATTAGATATTTTTTAAGGCGTTTTAGTAGCTCCTCGGTTGCTGGTACAGTCCATTCAACACCATATGATTTTTCTTTCTCTGCAATTAATGAAAATGGTTTTTAGATCATGCCAAAACCTGGTCAAAATAATATACAATAGCTTTCTCCATTGATAAATTTAATTTGTTTGCAATGAATTGTTTACAGATATATTGCTGGTACTCCTATTTTAGAAAAAAATATATTGTACTAGAGAAAGTGGCAGTTATGGCTAAAATCCAAAAATTGGCTATGTGTACCAAAATATTTATATCCTTTAAAACTGCTGTGGTTGAAGCAACTTTAGTATTATCTAGAATATAATGGATAGTGATAGAAATAAGACATTTGGCAGATTTGTTTAAAGCTTATGTGTACTCACAAAACCCCAGGGATCGATATTGGTACCAATTTGGTCTTAATATACATAACTGATCTTCCACTGGAAGAAGCCATTGCGAGTTTTACTCTATTTGCTGACGATACCACTCTGTAGCCAGTAGCAGTCTGGTTCAGGCAGTGGAGAAGTTGTGTGATGCACAATAGAGGGTAGACAGCTGGTTTGGTGCAAACAAGCTGCTTCTTAATAAAGAAAAAACAAACAAAATAATATTTTCACTAAGGGATATGGAGTCATTGATACAATGATATTGTATCAGTAAAGTTCCTTGGGGTCCATCTGGATCCTAAACTGGAGTGGAATCCACATATAGATCATTTAGCAAAGAGACTAGGAAGCGGCTTGGTTGCACTGAAAGGCTCTCAGAGTATGTGTCGAGCCATGTTCTGAGGAATGCATACTTCGCTCTGTTTCACTAGGTAATGACCTATGCAGTACTTGTGTGGGGGCATGCGGCGGGTGCGAGTAGGATCTTTGGTTTGCAGAGGAAGGCTGTTAGAAGTTTGGTTGGACTGGGGTATAGAGATGACTGCAGAATGGCTTTTGTATCTTATAAAATTTTGACCCTTTCATCTATCTATATTCTGGAAAATTTATTATACATAAAGACTAACATGAATCGATTCAAACTGCATGGTGAGCTCTATGACCATGAAACCAGCAACAAACATAATCTTATACCTGTATATCGCCATCTAGAGAGATGTCGAGATGGCCCTGAATGCCTTGCAGTCAAGCTTTACAATAAACTCCCAGACAGCTCAAAGACATTACTTCATTAAAAAATTTAAATACAAGATAAAGACTATTTTGCTGGAAAGATCTTTTTACAGTGACTTTTAAGGTGTACCGTGTAATGTAGATGTATTCTTAATAAAACCCTATTGCTTTTTTAAGTTTTAATATTTTAAATGTTATTGTATTAAGTGTTTAAGTGATAATATTCTAATATTAGAAATGTTTTATTTTATATTTTGACTTGTGTAAGTATTAATATGTATTATTGACACCAATAACTTAAATAAATAAATAAGTAAATAAATAAACAACCACATAGCTTAGATATTATAAAATTTGCACAAAGAAATATTACATAAATTTAGGGCTTTAAAAATACACTTATGGACAAAAATATCGAATAATCTTAAAATTTTTCATAAGACGCAATGCTAATTGTCTGTACCAAAAATATTTATATTACCACTAAGAAATTATTAAACAAGGTGACAAAAATGTAAAGTGTTAGAGGACAATCTCACATTTTGTATTATTAAAACATTTGTTGTGTTACTGATAAACCCCACAGAGTGTAGAAAGTTTTTAAAAAAAGGAATACAATATTAATTAAATTGCCGTTATTAATTTAAAACTATGTAACACTCTGTGGGGTTTATCAGTAACCCAACAAATGTTGTAATGATATACAACTGTGAGATTGTCCTTTTTTAACTTTACATTTTACTCACCTCGATTGATTATTTCTAAGTGGAAATATAAATATTTTTGTCCATGAGTGTAAATCAGAATACTACAAACCACCCAAGAAGACCTATAATCTACTTCAAGCTTGTAAGGGATAAATATTAAGGGCTTTTAAAAGTTAAATGGTAAGAACCAAAACCTAAATAAAACTAAACAGAAGTTATTTCTACCTGATGTAACATAAACTACGTTTTGTTCACCAAAATCCACTTCTTTTACAGATAGAGACATGTCGCTTAACTAAGGCGTTACTTATGCTGTTAAAATGTTTAAACACTTTATACTTAAGAAAAACTTAAAAATATTTGTTTTAAATCCAGAGCTTTTGCGTATTATGCTCCAGAGCAGTCCTACTTTTCCTTTGAATTCGGAGTTCACCAGAGTTGACACCGTTGACACTACGGACTAGCCAAGAACAAGAATTCGAACATGGCTGCTCGGGTTGGCTTCCCTGATCAGCGAAGTATGGAGGGTAGAGAGATAAGAAGCACCATCTTTTATGGCTGTTTGATTCACAAAGTGGCCAATGTAACCGCATTAAATAAAGAGGCGCTGATGCAGTGGGGAGTATGGTGTGAACCAATGACCTTGACCGCAATATGTAACGTGAATCTTAAAAGCGGTCCCCTGGAACACCAGCGCCATCTTAATTTACTGCGATTTAAGGGCCAATTTTGTAACACAGAGATGGTGAACCTGGTCTTTAAAATCCATGCAGCGGATGCACACCGCAATGAAATCCGCGACGTTGCCAAATTAAACAACTTATTTTAAACTTCTACTTGTCTTGTATAGTGGTTAGAGAGGTAAAGGAGCACTAGAGTCTATTAATCTAAAGGGGTTATGACATCGTCGAGAATGGGGATAGCAAAAGTCCAAGACGTGAGGGTGTGAAAAGTAACTCTAAAAGTTACTAGCATTCTCAGCTGTGGTTACTTCAGAGTCGTGCCACAAGTCGAAGTTTTTATATCAGTTCCTTTTTGACCTCCGATCAGTGAAGTGCTCGCGATAAAAAAACTACATAGTTTTTTCCGGGAAGGCGGCTAAAGCGCGCTCAGCAGGGAGGGGCAGTACTGACAGAAAACGGTTATGCGTGATGCCAGAAGCAGTCCCTGGTCGGATCGCCATTGTTTGTGCCTTGCATTGATAATTTTTAGTTAAGAATTTAAGTTTTTTAAAAGTTCGGAATTTCTGGGGGTTACAGAACCCGACTATCCAGAAGTTCCACCTACAAAGCCTAAAGCACTATTCTTGGTCGTTCGCTTCTTTCAGAATCCGTCGAATTGTCATTTAATTTATCAACAGATTTGACGGATCGTGAAAGATGCGAATGGTCAAGAATAGCGTCCCTGGGAAAGCTCACGTTGATAACAACGTGTGTCTGGAAAGGAGAGAGCTGGCTGAACGTTTACCGACGGAGGCCAAAAAAGTGAAAGCAAAGCAAAGCAAGTTTTTATATGGGGTTATTTACAGTTGCAATAAGCCTTTTCATCACAATTTTTTTTGTGCGCATGCGTCAGTATCCGCCATTTTTTTCGTACTGTTTTTTGTAAACAAGCATGTAATGGGGCCTGTAAACACATAATTAAAATAAAAAAATACTAAAGAATATATAGTTATTGAAGAAAAGAAATATGAAAATAAAGAAAAAAGTGCCTTAATTAGCAAATAGGTTTTTTTAATCAATTATTGTAATGATATCAGTACGAAAAGGAACGAAGAAGCGGTGTTGTTATGGAGTAGGTAAGAGTGATACACGCTATAAATCATTTAAATACAATACAATTTAATCAATAAAACAATTGTTTATATGTGGTAGGCCTAATTAGAATAAAATTATAGATACTTTTTGTATAGTAAAGAAGTAATGATGCCTAACCTCTCAATCAGCTCACTTCTTTTTCCTTTTTAAAGACGTCCATGACATTTAAGCTACCTTTTTAATTGCGTACAATTATGGGCTTCAACTGAATTATAAATCAGTGAAGCACCATCAACGATTTTTTCCAGTAAATGATTTAATTGGGGAGATAATACTGAATTCCCAGCCATTGTCGATCAAAACAGTACGAAACTTTTGAATTGCCGCCATTTCAACATGGCGACTGCGCTTGCGCTTGTCACATGATGAAAAGGCCTATTGCAAATATTTGTGTACAGAGTTGATATTTTATTGGTTTTGACTGTTTTTACTATATTGTTTTTGGTAGTGTTTAGTAGTGTAGTTTTAATTAGTCCTTAGTGTGCAATAGACCAAAAAGTTGTGTTTCCCATAAGGATTCTGTTATTTGCTCGGAGCATGTTAAAAAAGACGATTTTTATATGTCTTCCAGAAAAATTGCAAAGGCGGTGATTATGAGATCCTGATCAAAAAGGAAAAAGGAGATTAATAAAAAAAGGTAAGGTGAAAAATATGATATATCCTAATGCTGCTATTACTAACAAATATTTTTTTATTGTAGCAGTTCCATTCAGTTTGCATTATTACACCTCGGATAACACAAACACGGTTTTTAAGTCCACCAGTGACTCTTCACAACTCTGAATGTAGTTACACAGTTATTAGTAAGTAAATTGAAATTTTTGTGTGATTTTAATTATAGTTATTTGTTGTCAAGAAAGTAAATAGTCAATATTGACTTGCTTATACTTAGAACTGATCAACTTTAGGTATATGCATTAATGTACCTTCAGAATGTGTATTTAATATTATTTTCCCATTATTTTGTACATTTATTAAGTTTGTGGTTAGTTACATTCTTTAATTGTATTTAATTTTTTTTGGATACTTATCTACCAATTACTTGGTATATTATGTTGAAAAAGACATGTTTTAAAATATAATTTATACTTTTTAGATTTGCCTTTTACAAGTTTAAAATTAACTGATGTAAACCTACCTTGCACTGAAGAAGTTTTTGTTTAGATTGTGTAGTATGAAGTGGACTGCGAGGAACTTGTAAGTAAGTTAAACTTTCGAGTACCAAATAAGAACACGAGATATAATTCTTTGTTTTATCTTGCAAGGGCTGCCAACAAACTATAAATTAAATTTTTGTGTTTGTATTAAGTAGGATTTTAATGCTTAAATGATTTGTATGTTTTGGAATATGAAATGTAGTATACCACAAAATATTATTAAATAATACCACTAAGTACTGTGTTCCTTTCTTCCATATCTATTTCAAAATGTAAAAGATTCAGTTGTATTTTATTTAATTGTTGCAATTGTAAATGTATTGTAGTGTTATAGTTGTGAAACAAATAAAGTTTAGTTTTTAAGCAATAAACCTGTATTCACATTTTTTTACATAAAATAATTCATTTTATTGCCAAAGTGGAAAATTTTGCTATTATTCTGCAATATCAAGATGCTGTATGGACCGTAAGTAAATAAATAACTAGTTTTTAAAAGTAACATAGGTAATTAGTTTTTAAAATAAAATAAATTAAGGATTAATAGACAAGTTTATATATTTATGAAGTAATACAAAAACACCGTCATAAATTCCTAAAAAAAAGTTAATTTTTCTATGGCTTCCAGTATCTGATTTGGAGTTGGATATTTTGTAATCTTACAAAGATCTTCAAGATAACTTGTAAAAGCCCATTTCTGATCCTGCACTTACAGAAAAGCTTCCTTCCTGTCTTTCTTCTATAGGTATTTTCACGGCTTCTGCTTAGACGAGTTGGCCAGTATAATTCCTTTTCTGGCAGCTCCCAACAGAGCAACACGTAGTGCAACTTTTATTATCTTTTAACAGTTCAGCTAGAGAGGCCCCGAACTTTCCGCTTTCTTCGTTCCTTCATCCCTAGAGTTTCAAGACTATGGAACCTGCAGCCTGCAGAATTTAAATCTCTTGTGAATAAACTCCCTCTTACCACGCTTCAGCCACCCACGGGGCGTTCATACTAGGCCTCAGCCTTTGCGGACTGTTCCAAGATAAAAAAATAATTAAAAACCCCAAACTTCTTTACTTGCTCATAAAATTTTATAAACGTCGTAATATAGCTGGGTATTATTAAAGAAAAAAAGGTGTTATTAATTCAATCTCGTGTGTTTAAAAATAGAATAAGTACTCATAATTATAACAAATTAGCAATCATAGGTATTTTCTACATTTTAATTTTTTTCTCATTTTTTAAAATATTTAATGTAGTAGATACCATTGAAAAGGTACGCTATCGTCGTGTTGTCGCTTTAATTTTTAATATCAATACTTAATTGATTTACATTTATATTTTTGAAATATAAATTTTGTTCGTCGGTATAAAAGCAGTCAAACAGGTTAGACCTACTTGTGCTCTTGTGTGATTTCAATACTGACAGAATTCTCACTTTCAGCTCATTCTACTTTAGTAGAATAAGGACACTTCAGGCAGACAGGCAGACTTCCGCTCCATGACGTCACTATTAAGGAAACGTAGGCTATACTTCGTTTCACGAAGGTTTGTACTTTCGTCATCAATGACGTCATTACTTGGAAAAAAGGGTTGTCGTAGCTAATTCATATAAATTCAATGCTGTTCACATTTTTAATTAAAGTTAGGCAATATTGATGCAAGTACATTTAAATGCGTTCTTTAGAGCACGTTCAGAATGGTTTTCTAATAAAAATTTTAATTCATCATGATCCGATTGCACCAATAAAATTTTTAATTTTCTTAAGGTAAAGCTAAGCTTAAATCAAAAATTCGATTGGACCAGAGTTATCGGCGGATTCAAGATTCTCTTTATCTCAGCCTAAAAATATCTAGACTAAACTTTATTCTTGTCTCAATTTTGTTTTTTTTGTGTTTCTCATGATGAAAGACCATCGAAACCCCGATTTTTTAGAAAATTGGTGTTTTAATCGGCATAATGGAACAAGTAATTATCCGAATACAACATTTTTAGCAAGATTTAATTTTTTAAAGCCAACAGTGTTAATTAAGCCTTATAAAAACCAGAAAGAAATACCTGCGATATAACGATTTGCAGTTATTTTAAACTCTTTCCGATTTTCGGGCTAAAAAAAGACGGTCTATAAATTGGTTTATTTTTTATAATATTCTTGTACCGTGCTATCTTATACCTTGCTAGCAACAAACGTTTTCAAAGAAATATAGTCATAATTTACATTTTAATATGTACACCAATAACAAACCACAAGAATAAACAAATCTACTTACCTCTAAAACTGCAGTAAGTAGTAACAGGTTAATTCCTGCATCTCTCCCTGTGTTAAATAGTCAATAAGGTTTAAAATCATATTTTGTTCACCTTCTGAATACCGTCGAGGCATTTTACACAATAAAAATACGAAAATGACCTTACTTTTGACAAAACAATTTTTTTGACAAGTTTGAAAAATGACATAATTTTATAACCCATATTTTAGGATATTATTATTGTAGCTTTAAAAAATCAGCTGCTGAACGGCAGCCATTTTGATTTTAAGAAACGACCAACCTTTTTGACGTCATTAATTTGTTTCAGTCTGTTTTTGACCTTTTTAATTTGTTAAAAAAGGTAAGGAAATTGATGACGAAAGTACAAACCTTCGTGAAACGAAGTATAGCTATATTTTAAGGTACTGCGCATGCGTCAGATGTCCGATATCATCTGTCAAATGTCACCTGTCAAATGTCAAACGTCATCAGCTGTTGGTAGCCATCTTGGATCTCGGCGTCATCGGGCGAATTAAATAAAAAAGTCCTCACCTAGCAGGATTCGAACCAGGAATAAGTTCTACGGCACATCTTCTTGTCCTAACGCCTAAACCATTCGGCCACCGGGGATATTAAAGATTAATAGGTAAGTTGTGTATAGAAAAAAAAATTAAACCACTTCTTCGTTGTCATTTTCTTGATATCTTATAATCACCTCCCAACTTACAGGCGTTAAGCTCGAGATATAATATTCTATTCAATGTCCATCCGCTTTCTGGTTCCTTAAGAGCCTTCGTAAATAATATGGATCGGAATTCGTTGAATATTTCTTTTATATCGGTCGATTGCAAAATCACTAAATATTGTGAGCTGAAGGATTGAATGGCATTAATTTCAGCTGGCTGTAATAAGTAAAGACCATAAAGCTCCATATATTAACTTTTAAGTAAGTACACTCTTGAAGTAAATCTTTTAAAAGAGCTATAACAGTACATCTCAGGTCTTCGAAATACTCATTAACATCGGCATTGTTTGAAGTTAACTGATAGGTAACAATTCGCTTCTGAAAAGCACTTCTAACTAGCCTAATTCTAGCTTTTTCCTTAACTATTTCATTGTGTTCAGACATGTTTAATTTTTATCGTTGTTGTCTTAACCGCAGGCTTCTGTCGACTAAGTTAAAAACAACTTAACCTCGAGTTTTGTAGTCGGTGAATGAGCTTCGCGTATCAGTAAAGCAGTGTTTAAGAGTTGGTATGTTTTTTTTAGGTGGAGAAGTACCCCTCTGTGATTGGGCAGAATATTACCGAGTCCAGCCGATCATTCCCGAAGAATCACGAAGCATTCTTGCTCTGTCTATAAAAAGGAAGACTTCTAGCTCTCTGATCAGTCTGCTTTAGACACTCAAACAGGTTAGACCTACTTGTGCTCTTGTGTGATTTCAATACTGACAGAATTCTCACTTTCAGCTCATTCTACTTTAGACAGTCGAACAGGTCAGACCTACTTGTGCTCTGCTATAACTTGGAAGACCTCTAGCTCTCAGCTCATTCTACTTTAGACAGTCGAACAGGTCAGACCTACTTGTGCTCTTGTTTTTTGCAAAATGGAAAAGTTTTTAATCACCAAAGATACTACTCGCAAGGTAAGTAAATTTAATTTAACGCGCCGAACTATAGATTTTAAAATTAGTTCAGCTCCTTCCGATGCTGACCCCTTGGCTTGGGTAAGAGACGGTCTTAAACAGATCGTCGCAAAAGCATCGGAAGGGGTAAAACCAAACGATAAAATCGGGTTTACGTTTTGTTCGAAAGAGTTTAGTCGTGGTGATGGTTGGATACCTTTTAAAAAGGCTTCGACCGTAAAATTTGAGGATATTTGGGATATGGTTGCTTCTGTGTACCAATCTAATTCCTCAGGACTTGATACGGAAACCTTCTGTATTAGCGCTACCTCTGTCAAATTGCCTAAAGGTACCGGCAGAGTCAATAAGTACAATACTTTTGACGAAAAATGTATTAAACGAAAAGGTATTATAGTAATTAAGAATAAAGACCACTTGTGTTTACCACGAGCTATTGTGGTAGCTAAGGCATATGCCGACAATGACCCCGATAGAAACAACATCCGTAAATTAGAGAAAGTACAATTAGAGAGAGCGCGCGAATTATTGGACAGAGTTAATATGGATTTGTCCGAGGAGGATGGTGGAATACCCGAGTTGGAAAAATTTCAAGAATATTTATCTGATTATTCAATAACTGCTTATGCTTACGACACGAAGGGTCGGAGTGTTATTTATAAAGGGGTTGGTGGGCCAAAGAAAATTAATTTACTTTATGACAACAACTATTATAATGTTATTACATCTTTAACGGCTGCCTTTGTTTGTGGTTACTATTGTGAGAGTTGCCATGTACCATATAATGATAAAGATAAACATAGATGTACCGAAAAATGTCCTGGCTGTGAGCAATCTCCCCCTTGCTCCGTAGAACAGAAAATCTTATGTGACAGCTGTAACAGGTGGTTTAGAGGACAAGAGTGCTTTGATAAACATAAATTACATGATGTGTGTAGCAGAATAGCTGTTTGCAAGACATGTTTAAAAACGTTTCAGCAAAAACGCCAACATACTTGTGGAGAGATATTTTGCAAAGTATGTAATAAACATGTGTCTTCGCCACACAACTGTTTTATGCCTGTAGATACTCGTAAACCCATGATGGAGGGAACCCTATTTATATTTTACGATCTGGAATGTACACAGGAAACCCCCATGTCCGACGGCTCTCTTCTCCATAAACCAAACCTATGTGTTTACCAGCAACATTGTGAAAAATGTATCGGTACTGACATATGGTTATGTGATTGTGGTTTACGTCAACAAGTTTTAAAAATAGACCCCGTAAACCGGTTTATGGAGTACATAACGAATCAGAGAAAACAATTTAAGAAAATAATCGTAATTGGACATGCTGGAGGCCTCTATGATAACCAGTTCATGTTAAATTATATTTTAACAAACACAAAGGTTAAACCAGAACTAATTACTAGAGGTACAAAGCTGCTTTTAATGAGAGTTGATAACGTAGATTTTATAGATTCTCTTAATTATTTCCCCATGCCACTAGCAAAATTGCCAAAAGCTTTTGGCTTGAAAAATATTAAGAAAGGCTATTTTCCCCACCTGTTTACTAAGAAAGAAAATTGGAATTATGTTGGCCCCTTACCACCCCTTAAGTATTACGACCCAGAGAGTCTGAAATACACGCCGACCCTTGACGAAGGCAAAGATGCTAAAAGCGAACTAATAGCCTGGCACACAAAACTAACAAATGAAAACTACGTATTTGATTTTAAAAAAGAAATAGTTGATTATTGCAGAGCAGACGTCGACATACTTTCCCAAGCATGTCTTAAATTTAGAGAGCTAATGTTAAAAGAAGGAGGCGTAGATCCTTTTACAGAGGCAATTACTTTACCGGGGGCATGCAATAAGATATTTCGACGAAATTATCTTAAACCTAACACAGTAGGATTCGTTCCTAAAAACGGCTATAGGTGTAGAGATAACCAGTCAAAGATTGCAACACAGTGGCTGCTATGGGAAGAAAAATGTAGAGGGGTTAAAATAGAACAGGCATTTAGAGGGCGAGAGGCAGTCGTGTGTGGTGTTAAAGTTGATGGTTTTTGCTCTGAAACTAAAGAAATCTTTGAATTTTATGGTTGCTATTATCACGGTTGTCCAAGATGCATAAAGTTCGGTAGAACCCACTATATGTACGACGACCCCTCGGCAACGGCAGAGTCCCGATATGAATCGACTTTGCTTAAAACAGAAAGATTAAGAGGTTTGGGCTATACTGTTATAGAAATGTGGGAATGTGATTTCAGACGGCAAATATCGGAAAATCCTAATATTATAGATTCTGACAGCTTAAATTTAATACCGTTGGAACCGCGAGACGCCTTCTATGGCGGTCGCACAGATTCCACCAAATTATATTATTCCTGTAAAGAGGGGGAGAAAATTTGTTATGCCGACGTTTGTTCTCTGTATCCGTGGGTGAACAAATATGGCAAATATCCCATTGGCCATCCAGAGGCCCTTGTTGGAGAAGAATGCACAAAATTAGACTTGAAAGAAACAAACGGTCTAATTAAATGTAAAATTCTTCCTCCTACCGATCTATTATTCCCGCTTTGTTTTGCGTGTTGTAAAAATTATTCTTCAGAGGAGTGTTTACATTCTGATGAAGAAAGAGCTTTAGCGGGTACCTGGGTGATCGACGAAGTGGTGAAGGCTTTAGAAAAAGGATATAGACTCCTTGAAATTTTCGAAATTTGGAAATATGTAGTCGAGCAATACGATCCAGTGTCGAAAACTGGTGGGTTGTTTTCGGAATATATTTCCAATTTTTTGAAAATAAAACAGCAAGCATCCGGGTGGCCCTGTCAATCTGAAGAAGATAAACTCAAATATATAGAGGAGTATTTCAATAGAGAAGGGGTACAATTATGCTTCGATGAGATCGAATTGAATCCTGGTTGTAGACAGATAGGTAAATCTGTCATTACCAGTTTTTGGGGAAAATTAGGCCAGCGTGAAAACCAGGATAAGACCTCTATAGTAACAGACACGGCTGAATTCTTTGATTTTTTATCAAAACCCTCTATAGATGTAAACAATATTCACCCGGTCAATGAAAACGTATTACTGGTAAACTGGTCTTATAAATACGAAGCATATAACCCTCTCCCTACGGTTAACGTCGTGTTGGCTGCCTTCACTACTGCACAAGCTCGACTTAAATTATACTCGTATTTGGAAAAGCTAGACGATAGAGTATTGTACCACGATACTGATTCTGTCATTTATGTTTCACGACCTGGTCAGTACGAGGTACCTGTCGGGTCCTTTTTAGGCGAAATGACAGATGAGTTAGCTGATTACGGAGAAGGTAGTTTTATAACTGATTTTGTGTCTGGAGGGCCTAAAATGTATGCTTATAGGGTATACTCTACCGATAAAAACAAACACCTGGATATAATCAAAGCCAAGGGTATTACCCTAAATTATCATACCCAAAAACAGGTTAATTTTTCAAAATTAAGGGATATGGTCCTCAACGAAGCTCCTGAGGAATATATAACCACCAACAATATTTTACGGACTCGCCTCCACGAAGTTGTTACCAGACCAGTAACTAAAGTCTTTCGAACGAATTTTTCCAAGAGAAAACGTATCGAAAATTTTGACTCTGTGCCTTATGGTTATAAAAGGCCTAAAACATGCGAGTAGTACTTCTGTTATAAAAACTAATTAATGTTTAAATTAATATTTTTGATGCTGCCCTGTTCTGCTGTCAATGACAGAAGAATTTTATATGCGCCATTCAAAGGGACAAACACTCGAAATTAGACATTACATAGTTTGTAAATATTATTATTTTGTCAATAAATTTTGGGAAATTCTTAATATAAGTATATTTTATGTAAAGAAGGGTATTTTAAGTATGTATCAACAAAGGAATAGTAAGGTAAGAAGGACATCTCCTAATTAACTTTAGGAATCTGTGTGTCCCCTCCGAAAAGTAAGAATTATACCTCCTGCTTAGCTGTAGGAAACTGTGTATAACCGCTTTTTCAAGGTAAGAATTATACCTCCTGCTTAACTGTAGGACACTGTGTATAAACGTCTTGAAACTACTCTTTTCTTGATACATCCCCTATGGGAAAGAAGTGCTTAACCTTCACGTGGTCTTTCCCGAGTGGCAATTTTGCCAGCCAATAAGCACACTAACACAAAACTTTTTAAATTACTAACCCTTTAAGATTTTAGTTATATATCCCCTGTATACAGCTGTTTATTTACTTCTCCCCTCTTGTTTACGCTCATTACTATATTTTAATATATTATAACATATGTATATTTAAACATCCTAAATAATATACAGACATACCCTAGAATATCAGGTTTTTGCATACGTCGGGGTATTTTTACTCCTTTATCAGGGGACTGCTGTTTTAGTGCTTATCTACATTATTCCGAGAAACCTTTTTAGGTTTTAATAAATTAATATACCAGGTGTCCCCAATAATATTACTTTGTTTTAATTATTTAAAAGTGTTGTAGCAAGAATTTTTAACCTGCCTAATATTATGACTCGAGTTGAAAATTTACTCTAAGAGTTGTAATATTTGACTGTTTCCAGCCAGTTAAAAAACGGGAGAAGAAATTATGCTACAACAACACATGTATGCTTTAGTACTAACTTTGTTCGAAACTGATTGTCGTCTAAGACTTGGTAAGTGACATATTACTCCGTTGACCGTGATTCTAGTCTGTTTAATTTTTTGGTGCAAATAAGTGTTTTGCAGTCTATTAATTTATCTAAATTATCCAAAATGTTATTAGCTAGTTTCTACCTAAAAGGTTGTGTGTTAACAATTAAGCGCAAGCAATGTACCCTGTATATTATTTTAACTTTTTTGTTCTAGCATATTTGGATCTGTTTTTGATACACGCTGTTAAAGGAACAGCCACAAATCGAAACGTTTACCCTGTTGGACGAACAGTTAAGCCTGTAACTGTACTTGTTGACAAACCGATCGACGTCTAAAACTTGGTAAATGACATATTACTCCTTTAATAGCTCGAAACCATGATTCTCGCCTGACTAAATTTTGCGAGATGGGCAGACAAAACCGTTATAGGTTTCGAACGTCCATATTAAGGATTTTAGAGCTGGGGGAGCGAAGTGGCAATCCCTGCTTACCAACCAGGTAGCTTTTAGCTGAGAACCGGCTTTATACAGTTTGAAAATGCCTATTTAATAATTAACCACGTGTCTGGTGCGTAAGCGTGAAGGCCGCAATGGCTAACATGTTAGGTTTGACATATTGCTATTTTATTTCAATTTTAAGAGTTGCAAGCTTTGCGCTCTAGAGCTCCGGGGCGCGCAATTATAACAAATAAAACAAATAGTGTATATCGCTTTGTTGTTGTTGTTAAATATTATTACGAAAACAAAATTAATAATGTCTACGCCCTGCTCTTAAGCCCCAGACCTGGTGATTAAGTGCAGGGTCTCAATGTCTAACATGTTAGGTTTGGTATTTGACGTTTAACAAGTGACAGGGTTGACATTTGATATTTGATAACCGCTATTTTTTTTAACGCTTGCGTAAGATCTCGAAATAGAGCTCATCCACGTAACCTAGCTTTTCTAAGCCGCATGGTTTTGGCGTTTGACGTTTGACATTTGACAGCTGACAGGCGTCATAATTTTAACGCATGCGTATGTAAAGATAGATCTCGCCCACGTTTGCTAACTTTTCTAAATCACGTGGTTCGCGAAATATGACAGGTGACAGATGACATTTAACAGGCGCCATTATTTTAGCTCATGCGTATGTAAAGATAGATCTCGTCCACGTATGCTAACTTTTTAAAGTCACGTGGTTCGCGAAATATGACAGGTGACAGATGACATTTGACAGGTAACAGCCGCCTTTTTTTTCGCATACTCAGTACTCTATTAAGACATCACCCTCGTGAGCTAATTGACTTATGACTTTTGATGTTTGACAGCCGCCATTTTTTTCTATACACGACTTACCTATTAATCTTTAATATCTCCGGTGGCCGAATGGTTTAGGCGTTAGGACAAGACGATTTGCCATAGAACTTATTCCTAGTTCCAATCCTGCTAGGTGAGGACTTTTTTTATTTAATTCGCCCAATGATGCCGAGATCCACGATGGCTATCAACAGCTGATGACGTTTGACATTTGACAGGTGACAGATGACAGCTGACAGGCGACAGGTGACATTTGACAGGTGACAGGTGATATTTGACAGGTGACATCTGACGCATGCGCAGTACCTTAAAATATAGCTAGCCTACGTTTCCTAAATAGTGACGTCATGGACCGGAAGTCTGCCTGTCTGCCTGAAGTGTCCTTATGTCTACTACTAACAAACGACAATCGGCTGACCGACTACCGACTACACCCAATCGAACACACCTTTTTCATTATTGTCTTATAGCTGGCGAATAATAGGTCTGTTATGGCCGGTTGCACAAACAATTTTAAGGAAGGCTTAGCGCGTTAAGTATTCCTTAAATCTCCAATGTGGCCAATCACATTGCTTGTTTGGCCATTTTAAGAATTACCTTGTGCTAAGGGTTCCCTAAAATTGTTGGTGCAACCGGCCATTAGTCTGTTTGTTATGTTATCAAGATATCAAGTTCCGTATTTGATTTTTATATCAAACATGTTTAAGACTTATTTAAGAAATTTAAAATGGCTTTACGGTTATTTTTTTAAACAACCAACTTTAAGTCTTGTAGTAAAAATGCATCTAACTTCACTACATCGAAAGTAGAGTAATTAAGTTCAAACTAGTTTACACCAGAAGTCATACCAAATACCTAGTAAATAACACGGACGATAACAAATGGTTTATTGACAAAAAAGTGTAAAATAAAGTTCTATATTTCTGGATAACAAACAGACCTAATACTGCAAAACATGGGCAGGTTTTTAATTGCATCGATGGATCCAGCGCATTAAGCGCTAATTCATCAAACCGTTTTTAAACTACCGCTGGAGAGTCCGATGGATTCCATTAAAGGGTTATTATAAAATACTTGAGCAAAAAAATATAAATAAATACGGAAGAGAAACATAACAATCAGCAGAGCATTGACAGTTGCAGAACAAATACCGGGCATTTTTAAACATTTCGTTTTAATTTGTTTCATCAGAACTTCTCATGCCGTCATTTGACGTTCAGCGCATAAATTCAGCGTACTTTTTACCGATGGAATAAAGAACTTGCCCCATTTGGTTTCGTTTTAAAGCTTCAGGTATAACCTTCAGTTTCAAACACTAATTAAAAGATAAATTAAACTTAAATTTTACAGAAATGCTTTAAAAACAAACCCAGCCAAGCAGAAATATAGTTCTAGACCTTATATTAAGTAGAGATCGAACGCTGTAAGAACAACACCGATACGTCACGGTCTCATATGGCAAACTGATATAAAACCGTGACCTATCGGTGTCGTTCTAACAGCGTTCGATCTCTACGCAACATTGCATATTAACGCTCTGAAAGGCAAAGGGAAAAAATATCTTCTCTTTTCTTTTTCAAAATTATTTTTATAGTATCTAAAATTTTAAGACGATCGGCCTGGAGTCATAAAAAAGCTGGTAAAAAATTATTAGATTGGTGCAACTTTTGGAACCACCTCTTCTTAACTCTCATGTACTTCCGTAGGCCGAAAAAAAATCAAAATAAGTCGATTCAACCCTCACACCGGTGTAAAATTTTAAGACGATCTTCCTGGAGTCATAAAAAAGCTGAAAAATAATTATTGGACTGGTGCAACCCTTGGAACCACCTCTTCTTAACTCTTATGTACCTCCGCAGGCCGAAAAAAAATCAAAATAAGTCGATCCAACCCTCACACCGGGAAAAAATTTTAAGGCGATCGTCTTGGTGTCATAAAAAAGCTGGAAAAAATTATTGGACTGGTGCAACCCTTGGCCGAAAAAAAAATTAACATAAATCGATCCAACTCTCATATCGGTCTGAAATTTTTGGACGATCATCTATTTTTACCACATTTACTTTTGTTAAATTTGTTTATTAAATTTTTATAAGAATTACTAGTGAAGTTTACATTCTTTTGATGCTAAATGCTAAATGATATCCAAAAAATATCGACATATTAGGGCCGCAAAAATATATTAGCCTATCGGCGGCAAAAAGTTAAATCCTGCCCTAAGTCTTGGGTACTTCGCGAACGAACTAGGTGGGAAAAGCACTTTTTAAGGTAAACTACGCGAACTAGGTCCTCGATGATCTTAGTCTTAGTTCATTTAACATTTCATAACCTTACATCAGGACAACCGCAGCTGAAAGCTTTTTATAAAATTCCATTCACAGCACTACATGCATATGTTTTAGTAATGATAAAGCTTTTATTCCGTAGTTAAACCAGGGGCTTCAATATGGCCTAGAGCCATATTAAGGCGTCCTGAAATATTAAAACACAAAACAGAAATTTCGATCGTAGAGCACTCTATAATGCTTCGCATTATGAGTCGTGCAAAAGAAGTGGCGAACTAGTTTGCAACAGGACTTCGAGCTAAATTAAGCGCTCCTTATGGCGAACGATTACGCCTGACTATTTTTTAGCATGGCAGCGCTGCCTCTTAATTTCCATTCTCCTTTTTATATGAAGTATGGAGGGTAGAGGTACGAAGAACTTTAAGATGAAAAACTGTCCGCCAAAATGCGTTATATTAGGGTGGCGCTGCAGTAGCAACAGAGTTAATCTCAAATAGAGTGCCAGAATTAAGTAATTAGAATAGGCTGGAGAAATGACCATGAATATATGGAAAATAAATTAAATATATAATGTCCATATTCCCGACTCTCCCCAATTTGTAAAATTGTCATTTTTTAAACAAAATTGTATTGCAAATAATTGTGCAGATACTATTAAACCGATTTTAATGAAATTTGGCGTGACGTTTTATCATAGCATGATAATTTTTTAAGGACCTTTATATTCGGCCAACTAACGGTCAAAAAAATCACCCATGGGTGGTAATAAATGTTTATTACGTGGTTTGACCCAAATAGGATGCAATTATTGGGGATCGTAAACAAAAACTTTCAAACTATTACCTAGTTATGGTTAGTTTTTGGTTAGTGGTCGTTAGGTTTTACCCCTTAAATTATAAGTTTTCTTTATCATAATCATCTATTTGAGAATGTGGCTCGTAATCGATCGGCCAATTTATAAAATGGTTAAAAACACTAGCCGTGTATTATAAAATAATTCAAACTTAACGATTATTTTACAATGTGGCCGCGTTTTATAAAGTGGCTAGCCATTTTAAAAAACGGCGGAATTTATAATCTGGCTACGACATATACATTTGTGCCCTTGATGATGTGCTGTGGAAGTGTTATTAAAAAAAAGTAAGCTCGACAAAATAAACGCGTAGTTATATCTCGATCGCGTTATTTAATTAGGTTTAAAATTTCGCTACGTCATAGTCTATGCAAGGTAATTGGAACCACAGCTATTTTACATGTGCCTTTACAAAAAAGTTGCAGACGATACGGTTTAGGCTGGCGAACCTACATACAAAAAACAACAGACGACCTTCAGAGCTTTTTATTTTAATTTGCATGTTATTGTTTAGCAGGTAAATTACATTTTATAAGTCGTTTCTTGCAATAAAAAGCCTGCCTTAAGCACTTTTCCGTTTAATCATCATTCGAAAATTGGTTTTTAACTAAGTTTACTTTAAAATTCGGAGGTTTTGAAAATCTAAAATTATGCTAGTCCTACGCTTAAGGGCGCTTCGCCACAGGCTTTAAATTTTAGACCATTTTTTAAAAATATGTATATATTTTTAAAAACATACACCCGCTTAGTGCCATCTTTGCAGCTTTTTTAAATTAATAATAATTTTACTATTCACAACCTTTCCAGGCATGCATTTAATTCATCATGCTTCTGTCCCAAAAAAACTCTAGTAATAATTATCCTTCCTTACTTATGAGCAATCGATGCCACAGCAGCTTAAGAATGCTTGGTTGTCTCTTTTGAACTGTGAACTCTGTATATATCCTAAATCGGATCCCCCTTTGGAATATTGTTTTCAGGGATGAAACACGAAACTGGAACTTTTCCAGATAGTTACTGAACTATCCTGACAGAGATATAGCTAAACATTACTTGGCAATGCCTAGGGCGAGCCTTTGTCTAATCACGGACGTTCTTACTGGACATTGTCAAGGAAGTTTAAAGGTGTATGGAAGCCCAATGCTATGGCCCATTCGATCAAAAAATGTCCAGCCCAGTATGAAAATAACTGTCACGTATTAGTTTTGATTGTTTTGCTTTGTGTGGGTACCTATATTTTGTGGTTACAGAAGTTTTTTGGATTGATAAAAACCTTCTTATTTTAGTGATTAGTGTTTATTAAATTGTGACTATAATTTTGTGTTTATTGTTTGTTACATACAGGGGCAAGTAAAGGCGGTACTCTATAGGCTCAAAGGAGGTCAAAGTCCAATTATAGAACACCGAAGGACTCCAAGATGGGAAATAGAGGAGGACCAAGAGGTCAGCTCATTGTTTGAGATGCCCTCAGACAGGATAACCCCTCGTTTCATCTTCAATAGACACTTTCGTATTGTCATACCAGATAGGGAGGACTGGAAGGCAGGCCCTCCAATCAAAGCCGATCATATCTGGTATACAGATGGCTCCAAGACCAACAAGGGTGTAGGAGCTGGCATCTATGGAGATAAGCCTAGAGAAAGGCAATCTTAAGTCTCGGTCAGCACGCCACGGTTTTCCAAGCGGAAATCGCAGCAATAGTGCATTGCGCCGTGAGGATTAAAGAAAAAGGGAGTAAAGGAAAAAATATCGTCATTTACTCAGATAGCCGCGGCCCTGAAGGCCATCAGTTCCCCAAAAGTTAATTCCAAACTAGTCGGGGACTGTATACAGGCCCTGGAAGAAGTCGGCTTGGCAAACAAACTTACGGTAGCCTGGGTACCAGGCCACGAGGGCCATCCAGGCAACGAAGAGGCCGACGACGGCCCGGAGCCATTCTGCGGTATCTCGGCAGGTCTCTTCAAAGCATCTATTAAGAATTGGGTAGACAGACAGTTTCAAAGCTGGTGGGTACAAACACCGGGACAACGACAGGCAAAGCAGTTCATTAAGACCCGCTCGGCCAAGTTTACATCGGACCTACTGAGCCACAGCCGTAAGGTCGTAAGGATAACGGTAGGTCAACTAACAGGACATTGTAAACTCAACAAGCACCTGGAAAGAATAAACCTGGTGGAGGATAGCCTGTGTAGGTTCTACCAGGAGGCTGAAGAAACAGCCTTACATGTGTGGTGCCATTGCGAAGCACTATGCAGGCTTAGGTTTACTAGGCTTGGGGAGGAGAAGCCAAAACCGGCAAGTTATATGGAGTGGCCAGTGTCGAGACTCTGGAGTCTAGTTAAGAAGACGGGCTTGGACAAGGTACTCTAAAGAACGATAAGAGAAACCACAATAAATCTGGTAAGGTTGCAGTGGTGGAGGTCATTTTTCGCCATCTCCGCTCAAATAATCTAATCTAATCTACTTATAATATCGTAACAAAATGATTAAAGGTTGTAGGGTTTTGTCTTGCAAATCCAAGGGTAACATACCCGGCATTTTTTACTTTAGGTAAGTATTTCTTATATTTAAATTAGGTGCTTCTTATGAGACGTAACGTTAGGTAACCGAAAAATAGTAATATATCAAATATGAATAATAGAATAATGAAAATTTCATAGGAAATAGCAGTGAGAAAAGTAAGGCAATCTTAATTATCTTTTAGATGTTTTTTTACAATGGTTTTTTTTTGTTTAATTTCTTTAAAAAACTTAAAACCCAATTATCAACTTTTTTTTAAGCTCAAATACTGTAGACACATAATATTTAACGGATACTGTTACAATGGATACCTAGGTACCGGTTCAAACATTTTTAACCATTTATTCTGTCTTTGAATTTTTTAATTAAAATTTTCCAAAAAAGAGTTATAAGTTTTTAATGTACAACCAGAATCTTAGGATTAAAAACTTATTTACACTATCTTGCCCTACTATTATCACAAAATTGGTAATAAGTACATGAAACTATCATACAATATTTGAAATTTTATTTAAAAAATCTGTTTTTAATTGTTTAATGATTTTGGTAAAAAAAACAAAACTCACAAAAATATCGACCATTTAAATAGAAGGCTTCGTTATATTATATCAGATGATATAAAATCAAAACACAATAATTTAAATATTCATGGTGGATCGTTTAATAACCAAAAAATTTTGTGCAAAAAATAAAAAAATCAGTAAATGCTTAATTTGACATTTGATGATGTCCCAACTTTTAGGTAGTAACAAAAATTTGAAAGTCCGGCTCTGACCTACTATTTTTGCGCAAACCGCGGGGCCAACCCCTATTCCCGCTGCCCTGCAAGCCTGGACAATTTTGTTCTTACAGTATTGGCTTCCATAACCTTTAGACTTTTGGACTTGTCAATTAAAAGCACTTTAGAATGGGTATAAATGACACACATCTGTGTAGAGGTTGTGAGCGAAGACGAGACGGTGGAGCACATCCTTTGTAACTGCCCTGCACTCTCGTCTAGAGAAGATCCATGCTGGGCGAGTTTCAGCTTTTTTTTGGCCAAAATTAAGGCGATTTTCCTGACAACGTTGTAAACTACTTTAAATTAGAAGGATGGGTGCCGTACTAAGTAAGGAGTTCCCTTTAGGAGGTAGCACAACGAGCCTACTGAGGCCTAGGTGCAGTGATGTTTATTACCCTCCTAACTTTCAGATTCAGATTTAGAAGAGTGAAAAGACATTATTTTCCCATGGACCTATTAAACTTTTGGATAACTCTTTATTTTAGCTTAAAACAATTAAACAAAACCTAATCAAAAAATATATAAATAAATAAAACAAACTTAGCATTTTCTTTATTTTATGATATATTTAACTGTTTGATATTTTTTTTGTATAAAGCAATAAACATATTATAAGGAATTATGCAGCCTCAACACGTAAAATAGTATTTTAAATTGCTCATTTTTTGACATAAAATATAAATGTACATGGTGACTCATGTAGTAGATATGACGTTATCGACCATTTTTTTTAAACGGAAATCCCCATATTTCATTGCAGATTTATAATCTCCAAGAAGGGCTAATTTTAAAAACATAAAACACTTATGATTTTAGATGACAGTTTCGTAGTTACAGGGTGTTAAAAAATTGTGTATATAATATATGGAACAAATCCATTATTTGATAAAGCGAAAAAAATATTTTAAATTTCCTTAAATGTGTAAATAGTAATTTTAGATTGCGCATTTTTTGGCATAAAATTTAAATATACAGGGTGATCCATGTAGCAGATACGACGTTA